>WXVQ01000988.1:0-135309 GCA_013372465.1 Nitzschia sp. Nitz4
CAATTTCTTCTCCATTCGGAACGTAGTAATCCACTTAGTCGACCGGATTCATTCATACCGACATTTCGAATTGCTTGGGCTTGCAAGCTTGACCATGTGACGTCACATTTGGTTTGTGCACATAATATATTTTTGGTTTGAGAAATCAACGGTTTGCGACCTACGTTGATGCATAACCCGAACTTTGGGTGATCGTTTGTTACACATTGGAGCTCATAGATTGCCTCTGTGTCGTCAACTTCATTCCATTTCATGGCAAAGAAAGCCAAAACAACAAGCCGAAAGGCAGCTCCGGTTCGGGCAAAAAAAGGAGCCAAGGCGACGTCTAAAGCTGCAGCGAAGAAAGCCTCTGCTGCTTCCCAGATTTACGTCTGTCCCAACACGCAGCAAAATATTTACATTGGGCGAGCGACACTACAAGATCTCAAGTCAGCTTCTACGTATGCGAACAGTAACAAAAAACGACTGTGGATGATCTCCAGTCCGCAAACTCGAAATGAATTGTACCTCGATGCTGCCGAAGCCATTGCTAACTATGAGCAAACGTTGCTTCCCAGTTTCGGTGGTCGATCTTGGGAAGTTACTTGCCGGTTAACTGAGCCACAATGGAGTGGTCAGGTTTTATTCAGGGCATTCAAGGGAAAGATGGAGCTGGCTGCTCTTCCGCATTTGATTGAAAAAATCCCTGATCCACCTGTGTGGGCAGGAAAGAAAAGTCGTCCCGATGAGTATGTGGTAGAAGTGGGTGTACGTGTAGATAACGCTACCATGGGTTCTGCGGCTATTCAAGGTCTTCAACAACGGGAAATTTCTTCACTCAGTCAAGCCGCTTGGGACATGAAGGAAAAGTACCCCGTCCCCACAGTTGCTGTCAAATGGGTAACACCAGAGAGAAAGATTTTCAACAGCCGCAAGGCTGCCTGGGAACACGCTGCGGAGATGGCGGAACGAGAAGTTCAGATCAACAAGATCATGCGTGGCGTAGGGTCTTCGGGGAAGTTGCTGAGCCCATTTTTTCCTTCGGCTGCTACGGCTTTGAAAGTGGGCAAGCTAAGGTTTGAGCGAGATGGCTTATGGGTGGTTGGCCAAGAGTTCAATTGGCAAGAGAATCGACCTGAAGAGTTGGAAGAAGAGCAAATTTTGGAAGAGGAGCGTAGACAATCCATTGTTCCAAAGAGTGGGCTGGCACTGTTTCTACAAAAGAAACGAGTGGAATACCGGAATGAGCACGAAGATTGCAGTACGTTCCGGGATGCAGAAGTCGAACTTCGCAAAATCTGGAAGGCGCTGCCAAAAGAGGAGCAGATGAAGTGGAATAACCAAGTTCGAAAGGAACGTGGGGAACCAGAAAAGAAAGTCAAACCTGCTACGGAGAAAAAGGCAAAACCAAAGAAGAAGGCAGTAAAGGAGGTCGCCCCAGAGCCTGTTCTATCAATGACACCAAAGGAGTTTTTCGTCAAGTCCAGTCGTCACGAGTACAGAGAAGAAAGGAAGGCTCAGGGGTGGCCTATCTCTCTTTCTGAGGCTGACATTTGGCTCCGAGATAAATGGAAGAATCACATGTCACCTGAAATGAGGGAAGAATGGAAGCAGAAGATCATTGCCCATGACAAGGCCGTTGAAGAAGAAGAGAAGCTCAATCAACCTGCTGACGAGGAGGCTCCAAAACAGAGCAATGTAAAGGATATTGAGAATGTGGAGAGCATTCAGTTCGCAGACGAAAAGAAAGAAGCTAGCGAGGCAGAACCATCCACGGAGCCTTCGACCGAGGCAGTTACCGCTACAAACCCCTCAGGTCATGTAGTTCCTACAAAAGAAAATGAAAGTTCTACAACACCATTGGGAAAGGTGGAATCCAAAAAGTCCAGTGAAATGGATCATGGAGAGGTTCCTGTCGAGCCTGAACCTGTGCCGATGGCCTTGGTAGAAGAGGAAAAGAAAGAAGAGGACCACTGGACCCCAGCACCTGCTCCCTCTACAGACGAACCTCCAAAGGCTGACGAAGCACTCTCCTTGGAAACAGAGAAGAAAGTTGTCGCACTAACGCCCAAGAGAGTATTCAAGAAGGTCGAGGTACCAAAGGCTTCAAGGGTACGCTGGTGCATGAACCAGGAGCAAATGGACCTTTGCTTCTCTGCTTGCATGGAGCATTTTGATACTGTCATGCGAACGGTCAAAGCCCGCGATCTCCACCGGGAGTTGGAAGATGGGTTTGATGTTTTACGCGAACGTGGACATGGCCGCTTTGACATGGAATTGCCGGCTTTTGATACTAAAGATTTTGATTTTTTGACAGACCCTGCGAAGTCTCCCTGGATGCCCATTGTCAAGACGATCCTAGGTGATGATGCTGTGCTCATTCACAAGGGAAGTTTCCTTTCTCTTCCTGGAGCAGCATCGCAAGAATACCACCAGGATGGTGTCCACTTGACTACCCAAACCCAACGACCCTGTCATGCCATCAATGTGTTCATTCCATTGATTGACATGAGCATGCGCAATGGACCCACCGAGTTTTGCTTGGGAACCCACGTTTTGGGCTTGGAAGGCTACGATCGCGACTTTTTGGAAACACCTCTCCCCATGGCCGGTCAGCCCGTCATCTTTGACTATCGCTTGGGACACCGTGGACTCGGCAACACGAGTCAAATTTGCCGGCCTATTGTGTACTGCACGTATGCCCGCGGAGCATCCGACCATGGCATGAAGGAATTCCGGGATTCAGTCAACTTTTCTCGCAAACGGTATCACCGAATTGGAGAAATGAGTTCCAAGCCTGTTTCCCGAGAAGAACGTCGGGAGAATCGCAAACGTTCTATGGAAGCACGAGAGGAAGCCTTGCTACAAAAGGCACTGGAGGATTCCACGGAGTTGGCGGCATCACCCAGCAGCGGTGGGGACAAGAAACCCAAAGTGGAAGGAGATGCACAGGCAGACACAACAGGCAAGGAGGACTGCAATGCGGTTGCCGAGACCAAGCCCGAGACAGAGGCAACGGAGAAACCCAAGACCGACGAAACGGAGGCATCATAATAGCATGAATACTGCAATAACACCCACTCTAAAACCTATTGGCTATCGCTAATTGTCCGCCCCACTACTCGTAGGATCTTCCAACGATTCCACCTTGACTTCTTCCCATTCATCGTCCGCAATTTGAAAGACAACATATAGATTGGATTCATTTTGAATACTCGCATGCTTCTCCAAAGTATCCTCGGGTGGCAATACGGTCATGCCACTGTCTTTGTCTTCGCACAAGAGTCGCATTTGGGAGGGTTGATATTCTCCTTGGGTCGCAGCCGAAATTTGGTCCTGCAAACTAGCGACTGTGTCGGTTGGAGAAGCCAACAAACAGTACGTTTGATGTTGTCGACGGATAGTCAAATACCTGTTCCAAAGTGTTGGTGGCAAGATTGGAA
Organism: Nitzschia sp. Nitz4; assembly: GCA_013372465.1. Taxonomy (NCBI): domain Eukaryota; phylum Bacillariophyta; class Bacillariophyceae; order Bacillariales; family Bacillariaceae; genus Nitzschia; species Nitzschia sp. Nitz4. The sequence goes on from WXVQ01000988.1 coordinate 3,423, forward strand.
ATGGAAAGGAAATGGATGTCATGTCCATAGCAACGAATGAACACCAGAAAGTCAGTACAAAGTGAATACGAGCAATCAACAAACAGAAACATTTACTCTTAATTGAAGAGATGAAACGTACAGTGGAACTTCTGCCATGATGATAACGATGATTGCAACAATTCAATGGATTCTGGTTGTGGTGATTGTTGTGGTTGTGGTTGATGACGAAAGGGCTGGAGACTCCAGGATTGAAGTCGGATTGATCAAATTCAACAGGATTCGTTTGACTCAACATGATGTTGGACGGCCATTTTTTTCAAAGCTGCTGCACAAATTCCAACTACGATACAACACCACCACCATGCCACCGCTTCCGACTCAACGAAAGACAACCCACCCCAACACAGCAACCCCTTCCATCGATCCCATTTCACAGTCACTATTGAAAGATCTCACTACAGGAACGTTAGATGTTTCGGATTGGACCTTGAGTGACGAACAACAACTTTTGCAAGTGCCACATCACTTGCTGGTAGTCAGTGGAGTAGTGAAACGATTCTTGCAAGGACAACCCAAATCCTCTACTTGGTCGGAAGTATCGTTGTTTCCTCGGATATGTCAAGAATTAGAATCATTACATGATCGTTCCTCCATCAATGTTGAATCAACACCCAACTACGAGTGCACTTCCTGGACATGGACCCCTCGTCTTGGTTTGACCCCCGAACAACAAGAACATTTTAACAAGTTGGTTCAAATCAAACAAGTGGAATTGGAAGAACATGCACAAAAGATGGAAGAGGAATTGTTGGGACAAGAAAAGATTGTCCGAGTAACGAAAAAGAAAAAGAAGAAAAAGGAACAATACCCAGAGCAAGGGGCACCGCGACCACCAACAACCACAGCCTTGGTGCAGACAAAAAAAGCTGCATCCAGTGCAGAAAACTCGAATGAAGTACCACAGAGAGACAAAGAGGAGGAGATTGTACCTCCCACTACCAAACAAGACAAGGACAACACTGAGAAAGATGTACAACGAGCATCGTCGCCATGGAACGGAGTCCACAATCTATTATCTGTTGACGCTCAACAGGAAAAGGCTACAGTAACAGTATCTACAGCTACAACCGATGATACCAAAGTAATTCTGCCGACAATTCCCACTACGGTTGATCCATCTCTTCGTATTCAACAATTGGAACAAGCCTTGGCCGAAAAGAACAAGGCTCTCCAAGTACAAGAAACACATTGGAGGCAAAAACTACGAGAAGCGCAAGAACAACACGCCGACGTCATCCAAGCCTTGCAGTTGCGACTATACATTGCCGAGAACAAAGTACAAACGTTCGCCCAAGCGTTGGAACAGCATGTCCAGACGGTGGGAGCCTCTGTTTTTCCAACCACCACGCCGATGGAAGGGGTTAGTGGTTCCCGGGTTCGATCCCGTGTGGCGGATGGTGGTCCGTGATGCGTCCGCCCACATCCACAACAACATCCGACATAAAATCCACATTACAAGTGCTGGTAGTAGCAACGAGCAAAGACCATGGGGGATTTTTCTCGCAACTTTCATCGCCCCGATGCTGGAAGTCACACAGTGGAAGGAAATGTGAGTGGTTCCCGCGCCATGATGTTGGAACGTCAGCGTCAAGCGGATCAAGAAGCTTTTCAGGAAAAGAAGCGCCAGGCCATGAGTGACACTGCCCGTTCCGTGTCGTCACTACAAGACAAATTCAAGCCTTCTCCATGGGCTACAGCAGCATCCACGTCAGATTCCAAATCGTCGTCTGTGGTTGGCTTAGTGTCGGTGCAAGAGTTTGTGGAGAGACAAAAGGAACAGGAGGCTCCGGCCCCTGCAGAGAAGAATGAAAAGCCAGCAGCACCCTCCAAGAAGAAAAAGAAAAAGAAGTTGATGCGCTTGAGTTTTGACGACGAACAAGAAGAAGAGGAAGAAATCGATATACCCAAATCCAAAAAGTCCAAGAAAGATCCAACTGTTGATACATCCTTCCTTCCCGATGCTCAACGAGAACAGGAGCTGGCCCAACAACGAGTGCAACTTGAGCAAGAGTGGACCAAAGCCCAAGAACGTATCCGTCAGGAACCCTTGGAAATTACTTATTCTTATTGGGATGGGTCTGGTCATCGACGAACTTGTCAGGTGAAAAAGGGATCGACCATTGGGGAATTCTTGGAAGTCGTTCGCCAGGATTTGTTGGGAGATTTTCGCAGTTTGGCCTCGGTCGCCGCCGATGGACTCTTGTACGTCAAGGAAGATTTGATTTTGCCCTCCGATGTCACCTTTTATGATTTGATTGTGACCAAAGCACGAGGCAAGTCCGGTCCTCTCTTTCATTTTGATGTCCATGAAGATGTTCGGTTGGGACCTGTGGATTCGCGAGTCGAAAAGGATGAATCACATCCAGGCAAAGTGGTAGAACGATCCTGGTACGAACGGAACAAACACATCTTTCCCGCCAGTCGTTGGGAAATTTTTGATCCAGCCAAGGACTATGGAAGCTATACGATTCATGGAGGGGAACTACAATCCAAGAAGAAGTAATATAAATAAAAATATCAAGCATCACTAAACAGTATTTTGTTTATCTTTTATTGTTGTTGTACACCTCCTACAACATCCATATGCACTCACACAAAAACAACCAAACAACAACCCCATGGAGATGCACCTTCCATTGTCATTCATGTTTACATGGAACGACGAGTCTTGTAGAGGTAGGTGAAGCCTCCACCAATCATGGCCGTCAAAATCACCATGCTTCCAATCAAGGCCTTTTGGGAAACTTCCAAACTGCTGCCACCAGAGCCTCCAACGCTGACAAAGCCAGTATCGGTAGTGGGAATGTTGGAAGGGGCCGCAGTAGGAGTCGTGGTAATAGGAAGCGTGTGTTGGTGGACAAAAGGAGTGGCGGAAGGAGCGTCGCTGGGAACGGTCGTGGGGGCGCTGGTAGTGTGGGTATTGGTAGGAGCCAAAGAAGGAGTGTCGCTAGGAAGACTGGTGGGGGCAATGGTAGGATGAGCCGTGCGGATATTGGTAGGTGCCAAGGAAGGAGTGTCACTAGGAACACTGGAAGGTCCACCAGTGGGATGAGCCGTGGGCATCTTGGTAGGAACCGAGGAAGGCATGTCACTAGGAACTGTGGTAGGAGCCTTGGTGGGCGAAATCGTAGGACCAGCGGTAGGGTTGGAAGTGACGGGGTAACGAGTCAACCTGCGGTCTTCGGACGAGGAATGAGAAGTTCTGCTTCCTGGCCAGAATTCGGTGGCACTGGTAGTAGGGGTCAAGGTAGAGAATTTGGCACTCTTGGCACTCTTGGGTGCCTTGGTGGAAGCGTCATCCACAGGAGCTGAAGTAGAAGACTTGGCACTCTTGGGCGCCTTGGTGGAAGCGTCATCCACAGGAGCTGAAGTGGAAGACTTGGCGCTCTTGGGCGCCTTGGTGGAAGAGTCATCCACAGGAGCTGAAGTGGAAGACTTGGCACTCTTGGGCGCCTTGGTGGAAGCGTCCGCAACGATGGTGGGCAAGCCAGATGACAAGTTGGTAGGAGCCGAAGTGACAGACTTGGCACTCTTGGGCGCCTTGGTAGAAGCTTCAAGAACCACAGTGGGAGAACCAAGCACAAGAGCAGCATTGACGGGAGCAGACGTTGCGGACTTGGCGTTCTTGGAAGATTTGCTGTTCAACGAACGAGCTCGAAGATTCCCAGCAGTGGAGCGGATGGTACTGTCCTCACAAGCAGCGGGAATGATCACGATCATGGTCAAGAAGAGAGTGGAGAGCTTCATGGTAGAAAAAAGTTTGTTGTAGGTAGTTGTGTTGTAAGCGATTGTTGCTGGTTGTTTGCAAGTTGATTTTGTGAGAACAAGAACGCTCCCATTTCTCTTGGTTGGAAGGATGCTTGGATGTTTCAGGTTTTCGCTACGTTTTGTGAAATCGTCACACTGCTTTGTTCCACGTTGGTGCAACTGATAACACGGAAGTCCATATTCCCATGTTGAACAACAAGTTTGTTGGAACAATTAAGCCAAACCTGATAAACCTTCTAGAAACGGAATGCAAAACCTTCATTTTTCCACGTTGGCACGGGCACGGCACTGTTATGTCCAACACGGAGATGGGCTCATGGCACGGAGCAAACCATAACTCACGGCTGTTGTTGGTGGGGACAATGTAAAGCTATGTACATGTACATGTACATAGTACGATGTTTCATGCAAAGCTTTCTTCGTGGAGCTGCCCCACGGTGGTGCGGGAAGGTTGCGATGATGCGTTTTTCTTCCACCGTGGAAGCACGACGTGACGAAACGCAGCTTTCCACGACTCAGTCCAAAACATCGTACCCTCTAAAAGGGAGTTTCGGCGATCCATTCCACGGACTCTCCTGTCATTGGATGTTCCAATGCGAGTCGAGCGGCATGTAAGCACATTGTGTTCTCATGAGTAGGCCGAACTTGGTTCAACAATTGTAGCAAGGACATTGATGCCCCTGGTAGAGAAGCATCGGATGGAGCGTCCAATCCTCCCCGCATAGCTGCTTCTCCCAGATATCCATACGCTGGGTCTCCGACAATCGGATACCCCAAAGCAGCACAATGTACCCGCAATTGATGAGTCCTTCCCGTGTGTGGCACCAAGGCGACTCTTGTGACAGGAATCTTGGTGTCATCGCGGGAAGTACTCGAGGAAGTAGTAGCATATTCCAAATACTCCCGTTGCAACACTCTCATTTCTGTATGACTTGGCTTGGGCTTCTTTTTGACCAATTTCTTGAATCCATGCGTTTGAAGATCTTCCACTGCCCGTGCCGCTTCTTCTTCGGATCGCGGTGTCGCTACTCGCATAAAGGGTGGATGTCGATGATCCCGCTGCAATGGCAAATGAATATCTCCCGTCTTCCAATCTTCTGGTACATGACCACACAACAAGGCATGATATTCTTTATCGACATGCCGATCCCGAAAGGCGGCTTGCAACGCCTTGGTCGTGGCGAGAGACTTGCTGTAAATAACCACACCGGACGTATCCATATCGAGGCGATGGACTATCCGTTCACTGGTAGGTTCTATTTTGCAGTAGTCACATACTAGATGCATCAAATTGGGTTTGTTGTTGAGACCTGGTACGCACAAGACACCCGATGGTTTGTCCACGACAATCAAATGTTCATCGTCGTGCAATAGTCTCAAATGGTCTTGTGGACGGAGTGGTGTCAAACTCTTTTCGTTGGCATGTACCTGCCGTAAATGTCGTTCGTATTGCAATACGGATTCTGGAATAGATGACGTTTCATCCTTGTGAGTGGAAGAAGGAGACAGCGACGATGTGGATGGTGGTTGTGCCGTAGGAACGACGGCCTCATCGTCGACAGGACCCGCCTGAAGAATATTGGCCAACAAATGTCCAGTTGCTTGCAATTGCCAACTCAATGCATTAGGCAACAACAAAGTAGAGGTTGCAGCAACGGCAGGAACAACCATGGATGGAAGCATCATGCCGTCACGGTTGCGTTTGCTCATGGTGTGTGTGTGTTCGTGGTGGTGGTGTGGACGAGGAACAACGTTGGTTGGCAGTGGTCACGCGACTTACACGGGACTTGGGGGCGGGGGGGGGTGGCACCGACCTACTTCTTCCCACCAACACCATCAACACAAACAAGCATCAAAGAATAGTAATAGTCCAAACCAATCGATGAAACTAAACTACTAACGTACTATGGTGTTATGGTACTGCTTCCATAGCTTTCCCTTTTAAAGCTCCAACTTCTTGGGCTTTTCCCAAGTGAAGTCAGGATCCTCACGTCCGAAATGTCCATAGGCAGCCGTCTTGCGGAAGATGGGTTTGCGAAGGTCCAAATCCCTGATGATGCCTCCAGGACGAAGGTCAAAGTTCTTCTCCACAATCTTGACCAAATCACCATCCGTCATTCCTTCCTTGACAGTTCCGTAGGTGTCCACAAAGACACTCAATGGGTAAGAAATACCAATGGCATAGGAGAGTTGGACCAAGGCGCGCTTGCACAATCCAGCGGCGACCAAGGACTTGGCGACCCAACGAGCGGCGTAGCCGGCGGAACGGTCGACCTTGGTGGTATCCTTTCCGGAGAAAGCACCACCTCCGTGGGCACCCCATCCTCCGTAGGTATCAATAATGATCTTGCGTCCAGTCAATCCCGCATCTCCGTGAGGTCCTCCAATGACAAAGCGGCCCGAGGGGTTGAGATGGTAGACGGTGTTGTCGTCCAAGTACTTTTCTGGAATGACCGGCTTGACAACGTGCTCCATGAGGTCACTGGCGATTTGCTCGTTGGTGACATCCTCCGAGTGTTGGCAGGAAATGACAACGGTGTGGACGCGAACAGGCACAGGGACTCCGTTCTCCAACTTGTACTCGCAGGTGACTTGGGTCTTGGCGTCGGGGCGGACCCAGTCGCAGGTTCCGTTCTTTCGGACTTCTGTGAGCTTGGATCCCAAAGTGGTAGCCAACATGTGCGTCAAGGGCATCAAGGTTTCCGTCTCATCCGTGGCATATCCAAACATGATACCTTGATCTCCCGCTCCCAAATCCTCAATCTTGGTGGCATCGACCGACTGGGCAATATCGGGAGATTGCTCCTCAATGGCCACAATGACATTGCAAGTCTTGTAGTCAAATCCCTTGGCAGGATCGTCGTATCCAATTTCCTTGACGGCATCCCGAATGACTTGTTCGTAGTTGACCGTGGCAGAAGTTGTAATTTCTCCAAAAATCATCACCATGCCCGTCTTGCAGCAGGTCTCGCAGGCGACACGAGACAATTCGTCTCCGGCGAGGCAAGCATCTAGGACAGCGTCCGAAACTTGGTCGGAGAGCTTGTCTGTATTGTGTGGAATCATATGGTAGAGGAATGTGTGAGAGAAGAATGACAATGGCATGCATCATGATGTGTCCATGTGTGAGTGCCATGGCCATGGTCACCCTTGTCATTTTCATTACTACCAATCCTTGCTTCCATCGATGTAACAAGTAAACTGACCTGGATGTCCTTCATTGACAGATTCAGAGGTAAAGAGAAACGTAGACATGATGATGGCTGGTGGTGGTGGTGGGTAGTCTTGTGAGGACGTCCGAGATTGTGAACCACTCTGTTGTTGTCCTCGTCGTCGTCGTGGCGGCCGCGGCCAAGGAAGATTCCAATGGATCGTGAGGTCGATCGGGCGCATCATCGGAAGTGTGACGTACTACGTCCAGTGCTAGATGAACACGTGGAACTGGGTCCACCGAAGCCATACCCTACCTACCTACCTAGGCAGTTTACTTTACTACTATACTATACCATACAACAAGGAAAAAGAAAATGTAGAAACTATTGGAACAAATTCAACCGACATATACAAGGTGTCCTTCTTCTTACAAAACACTCATTCATTCATCATTATCATCATCATCATAGCCACCAACCAGATGGTTTTTAACGCTTCTTACTGCGACTGCTGCTGCCAAAGCTTCGCCTGCGGAACTTTCCCAAGAGGTCACGATTCTTCTTGGGTTGTTGTTGTTGTTGCTTCGCTCCTCCTGCCTTTGTGGACTTCTTTTCCAATCCCAAAATACTATAGTCATCTTCTTGATCACTCTCAATGCGATCCAAAAAGGATGGTGTTGGGAATTCAATAGAAGAGATGGAGACGACACGACTTGTCGAACACGAGTCCACATGCACAATTTCATGACCTTCCTCGTCGGGGACACGTTCTGTTTCTGGTTCTTGTGGGATTGGTTGGCGTGGTTGTTCACGTGGTGGTGGTGGTTGTTGTCGTCGTCGTTGTGGTACATGACCATAATCATCTCGGGAAGTCTTCTTAACAGGTACTTCCTCTTGTGCTTCTTCCAAACTCAGTCGAGTGACTTGCGTAGAAGCAGGAGTGCTTGCCCGATCTTCCTCTTCCTGCAAAGGAGCACGTCGTGGACGACCACCATTATTGGCCTTGGCCACTTCCTCATCGTCTTCTTCCATGGAAGGATCGGTTTGGGTAGGTCGACTCTCCAACGATTCTTGTGTGCGCTCAAAACTGCGCCCCAACGAAGCGTCTTCCGGACCAACAACACCCTCCTGCATGTGCTCTTTGGCTTGTGCCATTTTCTTTTCTTCTCCGCTCCAATCAAAGAACGCCAATACTGGCTTGTTGTATCCAAAGTTGGCCAAACCATCGAGGCCACCCATGAGCCAGCCAGACAGTCCAGTATTGTTGTTGACTTCCTCTTTCATGGTATCGTCGTTTTCCAAGGAGTGGTCAACACTACTGTTTTGGTCCAATTCCGTCGCAGAATCCCGAGACGACATGGAACCAGTGCGCTGGCGGGAGCTCTGGCTTTCCATGCCGGGAGGAGGAGGCATTTCCTTCTCGTCCTTGATCAACGAATCGGTGCGGGAGGCACCCAAGGCAGCATCAAACTCGGAGCGAATCCCTTCATGGTCGTCGAGGACAATGCGCTTTTGGTACGAACCGGCGGATCCCTTGGAGTTGGATGCCTGAACCGCGGGAGGCGCGGTTGGGACCTTGGTGACAGGCTCCTTCGGAGTGGATTGGACGGAGCGAGACTTTTCGGATCGGACACTGCTCTTGGTAGACTTTGAGCGTCTGGAAGAAGCGTGGCTCCTTTCCTCCTGTACAGACCCAGCCTTGGTTTGTTCCTTTGTCACAGACTTTTTGGATTCAATGGACTTGGACTCCGTTGACTTGGTTTCGACAGATTTGGTTTCCTGTAACGTCTTGGGTGCCTTCACCTTGGCAACAGCATCCGTGGATCTCTTGCTTCGGTCTCCAAGGACACTTGGTTCATGACGTGTTTTGCGTCCTCCTACAAAGTTGCGAATCTTTTGTCCGACACGGGCAACCGCGTTTTTCTTGGTGGTTTGCCTGGAAGGAAGGGTAGAGTTGTCCGTCTCACTGACATAGGACTTGACAGATTTGGTGTCCTTGGACTTGGTTCGGGACAAGGTCCTGAGAGACTTGACATCCTCTTCACGAAGAGTGCGGACAACATGGCTCTTTTCAAAGTCGCTGAGAATAGTGGAGGGAATATTCACAGCATTGAGCTTTTTCACACGCTTGGCCTCGGCCATTCTCCATTGATGGTCGTGCTTGGAAACAGATTGTTCATCAAAGGAATTCCAAATGGGAGGACAGCTTTGGCTGTCAATACTGTGGCTGTTTCGAAGCCTTAGCGAAGGGGCCTTGGAGCCCTCGGCATCCCTGCAGTATCGGGGGTCCTCGTCAACGGTGGCTTCCTCGACTTCTTCCTCTTCCTCAGCTTCTTCCGATTTGGATTCAAACTCAGATTCCATTTTGATAATCTCTTCACCCTCCTCTTCAACTTCGTCGTCCTCTTGCTCTGTCTCGACAATTTTCATGGTTCCATCGTCAAGCTTGGAAGACCCTTCGTCTACAAGGGTACCCTCCTCCTCGTCTTCCTCTTGAGTCACGGCTTCACTGGCATCTCTTACAGTGGTATCCTCTTCCTTCAAGGTAGTTTCTTCCTCCTCTTCGGCTTCTTCGAGGGATCGAGAGGCTTGTACCAAGTCTTCTACCAATGGGGGTTCAGGCTCTGGGACAGGCTCTGGGACAGGCTCAGGCTCAGGCTCTGCTGGAGGCTCACGGTACTCATACCTATCGTCGTATTCATCCGCTGAATCCATGGAGTGGAAACCAATAGCCGTGGGAACACGCGCAATCTTTCGACCATCATCAACAGCATGCAGATTCGCAAACGTCTTGGGCTTGCGATATACCGTCTCAACGACAGCTGGGGTACCGTAGAAGTTGTGGGCGGCATGAAGGTACTCGTCCTTTTTGCTTCGATTCGATGGTGTGGGGTCCCTCTTCTTGGACGATTTGGACTTTCGCGATGAAGATGAATGTTTGGGATCAGCCTTTGGCTGAAATGTCCCCTTTTGAGATAGCTGATTGGAACGAATGGAACGAAGCTCGGCACTGTCGATCTTGATACGTTGTGCAGGAGCTTGAAACCCTGGTTGGCCTACTTTTTGGGATATTTGCTTGGAGCGTAGCTCAGCATCTTGAGGCTTGGAGCGTCTGTAGTCGTGAAGCCCTGGTGGTGGTAGCCTCATGGTAAAAACGATATTATTCTATCACAAAGGTGAGTGTGACAGGAATGCTTCCAAGGTGGGTGCCATTCGTCTCCCTCCGGCGATGGATTCTGTGAGCAAAAATGTATCGCAGACCTCGCCGAAAGGGCGATAGTTATATTAAAGTATACGTGTATATAGAAAATTATTCCTCGCTTTTGCGCACACCACGCCGGACATGGATCTTGTCGCAGCTTGGTCTGTCCTTGTCACGTCGACATAGGGAGACGCTCTGAGCCGTCAAGCCCGAAGAGTGAGACCTTCCGTTCGCCTCAAGGACGACAGCAGCAGGATCTTACTCTCTTGACGTGGTTGTCGTTTTTTGTTGGCATCGGTTGTGGTTTGTTTGGTTGGCTCTCCCCCCCCCATCCTTTTTGCGACGCAACAATATGTTTTCCATTCTCCGAAATTCTGCCATGGCCTGTGCTAGGCAACAGGTTGCCAGGACCTACTTGTTCCGATCGGCACCTACCGTTCCTACGACTGCCATCACCACCACTACTTCCAACCCCATGTCTACGTTGGCTTTTGGTCGATGGTCCGTTGTCCCATCTTGGACTTCTGTCATCCCAGCACAAATTCGAGATGCTTCCGTTCGTTTGATCAGCACATTGAAGCGTCGCCGAAAGATGATGAACAAGCACAAGCTTCGCAAGCGAAGAAAGAAGAACCGAATGAGCAGCAAGAAGAGGTAGTCGGTGAATTGGAAAGGGACGGTTCAAGTGGATTCATTGATGCAGTATTGTGGGTCTCGAAACGATGTGATGGTTCCGATGCTTCCACCTTGTCCGACATGTTCAGCTATGTGTTCATTTGACTCTCATTTCTATGTTAGAGCTTTACTAGCTAGGATCGTTCGTTTGTCTACCCCTTTGGGGTATTATTATAGATGTTGGGCCATCTTAAGAGAACTTGCTACCCCCAATGTATGTGTGTTACAATCTTCGTCTTCTTCTCAATGGTACTGGTACAATGGTAGTAAGGACTTTCCCATTTCCCTCCCTAACGGATCTGAGAGGTCCAGCTGAGCTTGGAAGGCATTCCGCTCTGGCGGTCAATGCTAGCCTTTGAAGTCTTGGACTTGGCAGGAGGACAGAAGACTTCCCAGAATCGTAGCGTTTCGTCTCCGGCGGCAGAGACAACAGTCGAGCCATCAGGACTGCAGGCTAGGTGAAGGACGCGAGACGTATGTCCCTCGAGTTCCTTGATCTTGGCCATGGAAGGATACTTCCACAAACTAATCTCGTTCCTAGCAAAGCCATGACCGGACATAATTTCCTTCTCGTACGGATTCCATTGAAGAGAGCAGACTTGAGATCCAGTATCAATGGAGTTCAACAAGGCTCCAGTTTGAGAATTCCAAAACTTGATGCAACGATCGGCAGTTCCTCCTCCAGAAGCCAGCAAGTTTCGCTCATGAGGCGACCACGCCAAGGACTTGACAGCGGCCTGGTGGTCGGTCATTCGGAAACGAGGTTCAGTAACAAGAGCGGCCGAGGTGGATGCATCCCAGAAACACAAGAGGTTATCGTTGCCTCCACTGGCAAGGACTTCCCCATCGCTGCGCCAAGCTAGGCCGCATACTTCTTGGGTGTGAGATCTCATGGTAGATACATGGTGCCTTGCCACACGAACATCATGGTTGACAATGGTGGAATCGCGGCTTCCAGTCGTCAGAATGTGTCGATTCCACGCCATGGAGCCCACTCGGTCCGAATGTCCATCCATGGATCGAAGTTGCTTGCAAGCCTGAACATCCCAGAGTTGAGTCTTTCCACTGGAAGTTCCAACAGCCAAATGGGCACCTCCTTCTTGGACCCAGGCAACTGAGGAGATGTGAGATTCTGGTCCCTCGTCAAAGGTGCAGAGCTCCTGAATATCACCGGTTCCCGCATTCCAGAGGTATACAGTATTGGTCAAAGCCACAGCAAGCACATTGGTATCGCTCCAAGAAAGGAGGTTGATGTAGTAGTCATCCATCAAGCCGGGAGCATCCAAAATTCGCGCCGGAGCCGAAGGGATGTGTCGACTAGTCAACTTGGTATTGGTCTTCTTTTGCTTGGAAGAAGCCGATGCAGAATACAGAACATTGAGGTTATTGACAGTGTCTCCCTTGGGAGCAGGGGCCTTTTCCTTAAAGCTCATGATACGATTGTTGGCAGCGTCTTCGACGCCGAGAAGGGCAGCACTCAAACGAGAAGCATACTCCTCCTTGTTGGCATCCGAAACAACCTTTTGGTTCTCAGGCATGGAAGCTTCATTGGAATCATCTCCAGGTTCGGCGACTTCCTCGTTGCTATCCTCACCTTCCCGGATCATGTGCTTGGACAATTCCATGTTCATTCCGGACCGGTTGGGAATGAACCTATCCCCCGTGCTAGAGTTCTTGGAAGCCAGAGGAGCTCGAGAAGCCGAAGCTTGCTTTCGTTCCCAACGAGGTCGAACATTGGATCGGACAGACTTGTTGGTATCCGAAAAGGATGTGTTCATCAAATATTCATAATCCACCACAGAACGAGTCATTTTGTTACTGAAAGCACACATAATTCCCGTGAGATGGAGTCATCCACCAATCCAATATTGACCATCATTCTCATTTCATATTTTTTGCTTACCTTTTCGTTTTGAACACGGCTTCCTAGCTCCTGCTGAGAAAAGTTGTTGACGAGAAGAAACGAAATTGGTTTTTCAGTTTGTGAGAAGAGCTGCTGGCGAATGGGCCAGGTGTGACACACATGTAAGTGCCAAACGGCTACGTTGCCGGACAGCAAACCCTCTTGTCTGTCCATCGTCGGTCGGATGGGTGGGCGCAGAGGAGACCAAGTCGAGTGACAAACATTTTGGGTTGGAAGCTACAAGAATCCTTGTTGGAAGCAACAAGTTTTACTCTCGAGAAATCTTATTAGCGAACAAGAACATGGATGACTTTTCGTATGTAAGCTCCAGTTCCCGGAAACGCCCACGTTCCGTTTCCCCCATGCCTACGGGAAGGGAAATTAGTTCCTCTGCCGCTCCGGAACCTCAAGAGAGTCCTGGCCGCTTGGCTAAAATGCTATTGGATCCCAAGTATCGCAATGAAGCTCTCAATGAGCTTCTCCAACGCACATCCTCCCATGAGCGAAGTTACGTTTTGGATGATAAGGACGACGTTCTTCAAAGCTTGGCGGAGATGTTTTTTGAGCTTTTGGAATGGCCTGCTGCCAACGACCGACCCACCAGCTCCCAGGCGCCATTGAATGTATCTTCGGACACGGTCTGGACCAGGGCTGTCACCCCCGAATCGCAAAAATGGGCAGACTATTGTTCCTTCCGATTGGGATCCAAGGGTCCTAAAGAAAACATGAAAGTTTTGGAAGCAGTGTTGGTCATTTTGCGCAACCTTTCCTTTGTGGCTACCAATCATCGCATGATGGCCTACTCACCCGACATCATGTCCGTCTTGGTGGGTGCCATGTACGAGACGACCTCCCAGAATGTTGGTGCCAATGATGAAAAGGCATTTGACGCCAGTGCCACTAGTGTCCTGGCAGTTCATGCGGTCCATGCTCTGTTCAACCTAGCTCCCTATTTGGATGTGACGGGTCAACGCCTACTCTGTGACAAACTCTTCTTGGCACAAGCTGGAGGTTCTTCGGAAGATACACCTCGTGTCCCCAACCCCTCCTCTTTTGGTCAAATTGCCGACGGTAAATTTGGATTTGGTGGTCTTTGGCTTGCCAAACGGTTGGATACCAAAGAGGATCTTGTTTCGGATGTTCCCCCAGAAATCATGTTGGAGTTGACACGTCCTTATCTCTTGTCCATTTGGGCGATTTTCCCTGCCTTGACCAAAATCTTGACCGATCCCACAGCGCCTCGCTTGTTGGTTCTTTGGACCGAAGATTTGATTCATGAATTCATTTCGCAGGCCCGCATGGGGCCACTGGGACCCCTGGAAGACGAACAAGATGCGTCCTTGTTTGCTACCATTCGCAGTATTATGGTTCACATGCCCGATCCTGTTTTGCAACGTATTGCGGAACTTTTGTACATTCCTCGTCTTGGTTCCGATTCCTTGGAATACGCCGATCCTTGTATCTGTATTGTCACACGAGTAAACACGTTGCGGTTGATGATGGGTTACGATGCCACGGTCGACACGGATTTGCGCGATCGTGCCCTAGATGTACTGGTTCCACTATTGGAATTGGATTCTCCTGCCATGGCGGCTCGTCTTTGCAAAAGTACATCGGGACGCGCTGGTGCCAGTGGCATTCAAGCTCCCTTGTTGGATGCCCTTGTTCCCATTTTAACATCGCAAGCAGGTCGAACCGAAGCCCCCAGTTTGGCCGCCCAACTGTTGAGAGAACTCTCCAAAGCCCCTTCCAACCGTATCGCTTGGATCTATTTGCGTGAACGATTGGTTAGTTTGGCTGGGAAAGACGCCAAGATTGCACATTGGATGCTGAACCTGTTGCCAGCGCCACCGACCACATCGCAAGAAGACGAGGAAGAAGTAGAAGTTGTTGTAACATATAAATCGCAACATCATTGGTAGTTATTTCATCTATCCATCTTTTTTACTACAAACGGTGATCCGTTTTTTGTTTCTCACGCACAAGTATATTTGATTTTCTACATGCAGGAACCAACGGGGGGGGAGTGTATCCCTCTCTAGGAGGAGTGGTTCCAATCTGGGGCCAGTACTCGTACCAACAACACTGCCCTAATATCCAGGATCCGTGGTAATGTCACTCATATCCGATCGTGTATCGGCAAACACTGGAACGGGTTCCGGCAATTCACCATATTCCATGTCGGCACTTTCGGGAATGACCATAGGAACCTGAGGATCTTCCATGACCGTAGGTAAATGTTGCTGTTGTTGTTGACTTGGGTGTCCTCGTGTATTCCCCGTGGCATAAACATGACATCGATGCAAGGCATCGTACAAGGGCCGTGCAGCGGGGGGCGTCGGTACTTGACCACTCAAAATCTCCACACCACTGACGGGACGTCCATAAAACTTTTCATTGACCCGCTCTCGTTGCATCAAAACCTTTCCATCGAGGGAAATTCCTGCATACAGTCCTTTGGACAAACTATAGGTATAGATAGGGGCAAACTTTCCGGGAGAAGCCCCAACGTCGGCCTCCACACTCCGACCGAGGGGTCCCACGGCAATTCCAATGTCGGCGCCCAACTGTAGGTTTCCAGTGTTACTAAACATGAGTTCGACGGCAGCATCGGTCATGAGCAAGAAAATATGATCGGATACTTGGGCACCCACAAGAGCTGTCATGGTGGATATAGATGGAAGGATGCATTGTGAGGAATGATGAACAAATTTGGAACAATATCACACCCTTCATCCATGCATACGTACCTCCCCAACTGACTCCCGCTGTCCCAATCGCACATGGAGCACTCCACTGCTGTTCTCCCAACCGTGCCACTACCAATCCTGTTCCAAACTCGACACCCGCCACAAAGCCTCCTTTAAAGACCGTCAAGACGGCAATTCCCTTGGCTTCCTCCAACAATCGAGCCGGAATCTTGAGTCCATCCAATTGTGCCATATTGGGACGAATCGTTTGACACTCTTCTTGACACTGCTGTAATTCTCGATCTTCTCCTGTCAAGAAGTGATCAGGACTTTCTGCTGTCAAGACACCTCCACGGGATCGTGGATGGGGCAACCAATTGTTGAGGGTATAGGCGGCCTTGCGAATCTCGTGGCCCAACGTGAAGGCGAGTGGTGAATTGAAGAAACGACGAGGGTCGGTAGGATCAATATGGTTGAAGCGCATAGCATTGGAGTTACTGTTGCGGAGTTGTTCTTGCAGAGGCAAGAGTTGTTCCCAACATGGCTGACAGACTCTTAGAGGTTCTCGCGCCAGCTGAAAGCGTTCTTCGAGTCCTTTTCCATACAAAAGTTGCTGATGATCATCTAGATAGGTGAGCATTCGGTCTGGATCCGGATCAGGAGTGAAACTGACTGTTTGTGGCTGTGGAGTGGCATGTTTGCCTGCTTGAGGCGACAAGACAATGCTGGATGGTGGAATCAACGCGCGTTGGTCCGAGCAGTTGTTGCAAAAGATCTTGCCACACAAACGACAATGATGACGACGATTGATAGGATTGAACTCTTCTCGACAAGAAGTACAACGTGCTTGGTTCACATTGTATTCCCAAGGACTGGAGAGATTCGCGACACTGTCGGGTTCCTTGAAATTGTGAAGGTTGGCACTTGCCGTGCTGACGTCCTCACTCGTGTTGTTGTTGGTGTTGTTGATGTCCACGTCGTCCATTTGGTTCTTTTCTTCTCCAGGGAGTGGGGGCATGTCCTTGACAATGGTACCCATCTTTTTCACGGCCAATGGGTGGTTCTACTCTGGGGTGAAGATGTTAGCTGTCTGTACCACAACAACAAAAAGTCGACACGGCAATTCGAACTGGCGAGAACTATTATTTGAGCGTGGAGAGAGAGGCACATGACGCAGCCTTCGCCCCTGTACATTCTACAGCGGTATAGTACTGAGATCGGTCATTCGTGGACGAAAACACATTCCCCGTGGGGTATCCTACCTTTGCTATACCACTGTAGGAGGGCAACACTCCTACCTTCTTGACCACCTCTCCGAGCGAATGCTATTGAAAATACAACGACAACCCTTCTGGTTGCTGGTTGCATCTACTTCTAATAAGAAAAAGATTGATAAGGCAAAAACTACAGTTATGTCGTAGCAGGGGGAAAGAAATAGTTTGGGGTTGTGGTATGTCATTGTTGAGAGCTTCCATCCTTCGAATAGTAACATGGTAAAGGAGGAGTCCCTGCTCGTAGGTACGAGGTATACTACCCATCCCTCTGCAGGGTATTGTTCTTGTTCTTGTGGTTGATGTTGCAGGCGTAGCCTCACACAATTGGTTTTGTTTGGTTGTTGGTGTTGTCACTGCTACTCGTCCGATCTTGTTGTGGTTGGAAGCCTTGTCGCAATTGAACTTGAATTTCTTCCAAACTCATTCCCGTCGTTTCCGGAACATTCCACCGAATGAACAAAAAGGAAGCACCGGAAATCACAATAAACAAGATAAAGGTGCAACCCCATCCCAACAAATCTTGGACCATGGGAAAGAACAGTTGAACCAGGAATTTGGCGAGAAAGTTGATTTCCACACTCAGGGCCATGGCCGTACCGCGAATTTCGCTGGGATAGATTTCACTCAACAAAGTCCATGTGACGGGTCCGTACCCGACTTGGTAGCCAGCGACGTATATGAACATACTCCAAAGGACCAATTGTTGTTTCAACGTAGAAAGATAATAATCCTCATCGTTGTCGTCCCAGCCCCAAAAGCCATATGTGAGGGCACTCAAAGCCATCATCATAATGGCACACCCCGTCAGCAGTAGCACCTTACGTCCTAACCTATCCACCAGCGCAACAGTAAGGGTTGATGTACAGCCCATGATGATCACAGTCACAACACTGGCATGGCCCTGCCACCCAGCAGCTTCAAACAACACGCGACTGTACGCCAGCACCGATGGCTGTCCCGAGAATTGTTGGGCGATCAACAGGCCAATACCAATCACCATGATGGGCTTGTATTGCGGACCGAACAAACTCGAATGTTGATCTTCTTGAATCTTGATTCCTCGTTGAGCAGCCATCTCATGGATACTATCCACTCGTCTCACTCTGGATTCTTCCATGCTCGCTTTGTTGCTGATTACACTCATGCCGTCATCTGGGAGGTCGCCGACAGCAGCTTCATTCTGACAACAGATTTGATCAATGGTCTCGGCCATGAGTTCAAATTCATCTTCGATATCCCCCTTGTACACAAACTGCATGCTTTCTTTGGCTTCTTCGCGGTACCCTTTCATCAATAGCCACCGTTTGCTGCGTGGAATCTTGAACGTCAGTAGCAGCATGGTAACGGCTCCCAAAATGGAAAAGGCATAAAGATCTGGAGAAACACAAACAAGATGTTAGACAAACAGGTTCAAGCGTACATTAGTAGTTGCAATACACTTGTATTCCACAAGTTGTTGCACGTACCGGACCAGTTTTCTGGATAGTCACTAATCAGATCTCCCATCCACATACCGACCACAATTCCAAAGACAATAACTGTTTCTTTCGCAGACACTACAGCCCCCCGAACTGTACTTGGCGACATTTCTGCCATGTAGGTGGGAGCTCCATGCATGATGAAACCAACACCGGCACCATACAAGAGGCGACCAACGATCAGCACCACAAATCCAGTGCTAAAGCCAAACCATCCCTTTTCAGAGGTTGCTAGAATAGTTCCAGACATGACATTGAGCATGGCTCCAACCACATACAAAGTAGCTGCAATTCTGATTTCTTTTCTTCGACCAATCGATTTGGCAAGGTACACCAAAACCACATGACTTCCGAGGAGTGCTCCCAAGGCTAGTGTACTCACTACCCAACCCTGTTGGAATTTGGATATACCATGCCACCAACTATCATGATCTCTCGAGTCCCTTAACATGGCCAAAACAAAGGAGGTGGCTCCAATATCATATCCATAGAGGAAACCTCCCAAGGCAGGGGCCAAGAAGACCAATGCCAAGCCGTAATAATCAATCTGCACTTCCGCAGGAATGGGATGCGCAGGTGTTTGTACAAAATCATTCGTCACAGTCGGTCCTCGGTTTGAACCAAAATCCATAGAGACATAACTAATGGTGTCCGCACTGTGGGATCCAACAGTCTCGGGTGGGTCCGTCATGGTGGGAAGGAGAAAGGGATCGCTGAGTGAAGGAGAAAATCCTTCCCAGCAATTCTTGGGTCCATCATTCATCTCGGCCGGCGCAAGCGAGCGGCCGTTTAACCGTTCAAGCTCGCCAGTTGGAGAGGGGAGGCACCCGGATAATAGTTCGGAAGACAGACAGAACACTTCATGGCACCTCTCTTCCCCTCGTCTGTCCGGCAATCCGAAAACTGTTTCTTAGGATATCGATATATAGGGTTCAAGGTCAAGCCCACGAGGATATATTAAGTTTGGGAATTTAAGTGGTGCGTGTTCACAGAATTTCGTAGCTCAAGAAAGAACATACTACACAACCAGCGAGGTACCTCTTCTACACGACTACTTCTTGATGTGATGATGGTAGGACCCGTGAAGATAGAAATCTATTGCTCCCCATCGCTGTCATTTGTTGGCACGCATTTAGCGTTATGTAATCTTTGGAGAATGTGCAGTAGTAGTGGGGTTTTTGTTCTTCACGCAGCAAGTCTACTACCGGTAGTAGTAGAGAACCTTGAATCGGCACTGTGATGTGGAGAATACACATCATTCACGGCCGCACGCGGCATTTTTGATCTGGCATCCCAAACACTTACCCTTGTGAATGTCGCAGTAGTCTTGATAGGAGAAATCGAACGCTCCATTTCTCCGCAACGGAGAAAAACTCACACAAGGCAATATGTACTGGCAACTTCCTCCGGTACTGCCGGAATATAAGTGTTATGGCTGGGCCCTTGGAAACCAACCACGCAAGAAGAAACAACAACAAAAAACCGCACCAGCGTTGAGGAGGAGCAGCATTCCACCACTATTGCAGCAGCCATCTCTTCTTTGTGTGAAGCAAACAAAAGCATCTCGATACAACCACCATGACCGTCATCACCGATCGTCTCCGTAGACTACCCACTCCTCCCGAGGTTGGCCCTGAGGGTGGCGGAAATGCTGTGCTTGTCACGAACAAGATGTGTCCTTTTGGTATGTTGAAGGATGTTGTTTTAGTACCGTGTTCACTATGGTTCGCCGTTTCCTCACGCGTAAACTTTATGCTTTTTGCTGTTGCTGTTGTTGTAGCGCAAAGAGTTTGGATCGGATTGGAAGCAGCGGGAATTCCCTATACACTTCATGAGATTGCTTTGTATGGACCCAATGGAAAGCCTCACTGGTTCTGGAACCTCAACCCCAAGGGACAAGTGCCGGTGATTGTTTGTCCTGGTGAACACGTGTTTGTAGATTCAGACGAGATCTTGGATCAGCTTGAACACATTGCTTCGTTGACCTCTCCGTCAGGTTTCTTGTTTCCTGTAGATGAGGGTGTACGAAATCATGGACGAACCTTTCGAAGTCTCTTGGAACAGTTGCTGCCAGTAGCCAAGCAAGCTGTGGTGGGTCATTCTAACCAAGAACAAATGTGGGACATCTTGCGGGAGATGGAAAGCATGGTCCAAGGACCCTATGTGTGTGGAGAGAATGTATCTGCGGCAGACTGCGCAGCCTTCCCCTTCTTGTGGCGACTAGAGTCGGAGTTTGGGCCCTTGCGAAAGAACGAGTGTCCCAGGTTGGGGGCCTGGCTAGATCATTGCAAGACTAACCCAGCCTTTTCACAGACCATGCAAAAGTCATGGTGGTGGTGGTGGTAATGACTATTGGACAAGGCTACACAGGGTCTGAAAGGAGACAACAACCGCAGGAACCCATACCGTCGGGTCCGGCCAGGGCAAGAGCGTCCAAGAATCCAATCCCTTGGGAAGGTTCACTTTGTACAGTACTATTTTACGCCTTTGTATGACGGTGTTTCATGTATCAGCAACAACAGCATTGCAAGAGGAGGAGTAGCTATGGATAACAACATGTAATAGACTGTATCCAGCAGCTTCCATCTACTTTCTATACCCACCTGCTTGCAGTATTATTCGTACTCATCTATAAAGATTTCCAAGCAACAAAAGGAGAACCACCACGCAACACCGAATGTAGTAGGAATTTCGGGAGAACTATAAAAGCGGGGGAGGAACCAGATACGACTCCCTTGACTACTCACCATTTGACTCAAATGAATAATTGGATCGGATTCTTCGACCGCCGCACAGCAAGATCGGCCCAGTGTTACAACTTCAACGACTCGCGCCGCTGTTGTTCAGTCCGCAATTCGACCATGACTTCTCTCCAACTCGCCAAGCATGCTCGACAAATGGGTGTCATTAACGAGCCCTCGGTGTTGTACAAGCACATCATGAAGTGAGTTTTCCATTGTCGCTACCAAAGCTTGCCTCCTTGTTTCCGCAAGGATTTGGCTGTGTCCCAAGCGCGAACTCCTGTCTAGGATTCCAGATTCCTATATTTCTCACACAGCCCTCTTATTGTTGCAGGGAACTTCCTCGTGTTTTGACCATCTACGACATTGATATCCCTATGGACAAGGCCAAGTCTTCCATCCGAAAACTCTTCTACGAACAGAAGGATATCAAGGACCCTCGGGTGACCGAGATGTTGGTAGAGACAGGATATTTCAATTTGGAGACGGCCATGTTGCAACACAAGCAAAAGGCTCATCTGATGCGTTACTTTGATGGGTACATTGTGGCAGAGGAGGCTGGCCGCAAGCGTCTCTCCGCGGATGCTACAATTGACGAACAATTTGCACGAAACTAGATCTATTTACCACACATGGTTGGGAAACCCTAAGATTTAGGAGGAAATACCACTTGGCTCTCTTGGAGCGTTGTTGTTGTTGTTGTTCTATATTGTTGTTGCTGTTGTGCGGCACGTCTTGTAGTCTTGTTCATGGGTCACACATCGTCCGTTCAAGTTGCTCCTGGTGGCTCGGACTGAATTGCTCAGTACTAAGTGAAGGATTCACTTCATATTGAATTTAAGAGTCAATGTTCATAGCATCTCCCTGAATGGACTCGGTCAACGCCAGCATATGATCTGGTTGCAACATTTGCACAGGAGAATATCCCAACTCCTTGGACTTTTCGTAAATCTTCTCCGCTCGTTCGGGTGTCACCATGGAATGGGTTAGTCGAAGACATTCAATAGCATTTCGTAGTCGAGCAATGCTCTCCCGTTCTTCCCGCATGGTAGGTGTTTGTGCATGTTCCCGACGGAGTTGTTCTTGGAGCTCTGCCAAATCCTTGGCCTCATCACCCCCAGAATTCTTCAATGCCCGTTGAATCCAAATATTCCCGTTGGTCCCCCACAATACATCCAAGGTTCCGTTAATCAACGACAAGACATGGTTCTTGCGGCGAGGAATCAGAGCCGGTGGAACATGGGTCAAGCATCCATTTTCCAATTTGGAATAACGGTAGGATCGAGTATGCAGCATGAGAGAGCCATCCATTGGCTGCACCTTGTGTACTTCTGCACTGATCAAGTCTCCTTCTTGCAAAAACAATCGCATGTCTCGTTGATCTTGAGCCGTTCGAACACGTTGTGCACCACCTGGAAGATGCACTCCACTCAGAAGCAACTGAGCATCTCTCTGATTGGGTGTCAATGTTACTAACCAACGCGACGTTTGAACTGTCGACACTCTTCCCACTACAAGGTCTCCTACGTGACCCTGATACAGCAGCTCGGAGTAGGGAACCACTGAAATGAGCTTGTTGACTCGTTGTAGTGTCCCACAAACACTGGCCACCAAACGATCCTCATCTCCCACTCGTTCTACATAAGTTCCATGGCCACGGAGAAAGGATTGTTCTTCAGTGGATTCGCTAGAATGGGATGCAATCACTTGCCCGGGGAGGACAAGGTGTTCAGTGTCTGTCATGGTTTGATTCTGGAAGTGAAGTGTTCTGTCTCAACTACTGGACGTTGTGGTCGAAGAGGTCAAGATATGTGGCAATGGTGGAAAATTGATTGGCTGTGGTTCGCCACACCCGGACTTCATTTTTTCCACCACTCTACTCGTCATCAATCGTCAACCTATGGAATGAAGCGGTAGTACAAGGCCACGATACGTAGTACAATCTATTGCTCAGAATTACCCATGATATAGTAGACTATGGAAGAACCGATCAGGTCGGATGGGTGTTCATAGCTTGATGTTCCTCGTACCATAGGAGAATTTGGGAGCAAAGCCTAACTAGGCAAGTTTAAATCACGGTTTGGTAGCTGCACATTAGACTGTCTGTTATCTAAATTAGGCCACCACATTTCGACATTGGAATCGTCAAACTTGACGAGTGGAAGCAGTGCGGATTGTGCACTTGTTTGTCCATTGACAAACACCTATTGGAGAGCAAGTTGGAGGGTGCTGGTGCTGCCAAGCATCTAATAACGACCGCGGCCTCCACCACGGCCACCTCCTCGGCCGTAACCTCCGCGGCCACCGCCACCGCCACGTCCGTAGCCGCCTCCGCCGCCACCCATGTATCCACGGCCTCGGCCGCCGCCCCCATAGCCGCCGCGGCCACGTCCGTAGCCTCCACCGCGGCCGCCACGACCACCACGGCCACCGCCGAATCGCGGCCGCGCCATTCCTTGCAGCTCAGCAGGAATTTCTTGTTCAGCCTTGGTGAGAACCTCAACCAATTGTGTGGCACATTTTTTGTCACCAGGTGTGAAGAAGGTGTATGCCTTTCCCTTGGCACCAGCTCTTCCAGTACGACCAATACGGTGAACGTAATCCTCGACAGCGTTTACCCCCACAGGCATGTCGTAGTTGATGACAACACCGACATCCTTGACATCTAAACCACGAGCAGCGACATCAGTGGCAATCAACATGCGCAAGGTTCCATCTTTGAAAGCTTGCATAACACGTGTACGCTCCCATTGTGGGCGGTCCCCGTGAAGCGAATCGACGGCAAACCCGGCGTCCCACAATTGGTTGGCCAAGTCATGGCAGCTAATCTTCTTGGCAACAAATACAATCAATTTCTCGTGAACCTTGCCATCACCAGCAACATGAGCCTTCTTTTGGTCCTCACCCTCGGCGTTGGCAGTCAATTCCTTGAGAATTTCTGTAAGTTTGTCATATTTGTCCGAGTCCTGGCACATGACGATGGATTGCTTAATATCCTTGTTGGCAACAAGAGCATCGACTTCACCCACATTGATTTGGACGGGATTCTTCAAGAAGTCAAAGGCCAACCGTTGGATTTCCTTGGGCCAGGTAGCCGAAAACAAAAGAGTTTGACGCTCCTTGGGAATCTTGTCAACAATGGATCGAATTTGTGGTTCGAAACCCTGCAAAGGTAAGAACAAGTTGAGTGAGTTGTCTGCATGTAAAGATCAAGGGTCCAACATATCAAAATTACGTACCATATCAAGCATACGGTCAGCCTCATCCAAGACAAGGTACTTGATGCCCGACAAATCCGCCTTCCTCATCTCGAGCAAATCATTCAAACGACCAGGAGTAGCAATGACACACTCGACACCACGCTCCAATGCAGCAATTTGAGGATACTTGGAGGATCCTCCATAGCAGCAGACGCTTCGGATACCAAGGGGGCGTCCAAACTTGGTAGCCTCTTCCAGGATTTGGACACTCAATTCACGAGTGGGTGCCAAAACCAAAAGGGAAGGCTTGACCCTTTGTCCGCGAACAAATCCAGAGGAGTTGGTTTCGTGATCATGGAAAACAGGGAGCAGGAATCCACATGTTTTTCCAGAGCCTGTCTTGGCAATGGAGATGAGATCCTTGCCGGCAATGGCCAAGGGCCAAGCTTGTGCCTGAATGACGGAGGGGCGAGCAAAGCCAGCACGCGAAAATCCAGTGAGAATCTTGGACGAAAAGGGTCCATCGGTAAACTCAATGTAAGGCTCAGGAATGGCCATTCCCAAACTTTCCCCGTGTCCCTTGAGAGTGAGTTGGTGCTCTTTTCTCCATTCGTCGGTGGTCATTTTCTTTTCTTCCTTAATGACGGCCTTGTTCTCTTCGGCGACATCCATGGAGCGAGTCCTTCGGCGCTTAGCTTCTTGCTCCTCCTTCTTGTCACCCTCCTCCTCGTCCAAATCCTTAGAGTAAGCTCTCAATCGCTTCATTTCGGATTGGTGCTCTGCCGAGTCCAAGGTTTCAGCCTCCTTTCGCTTGGCCTTTCTGCGCTTCTTCAATTCGTCATAGGAAATACCAAGATCCTTGGCCTCCTGTTTCATAGCTTCCTTCTTGGCTTTCTTTTCGGCTTCGTCGGTCATGATGGCGTGTGTTGTTTGTTACAATCAATGAAATACTACCTACAACCAATTTGAATGGTGGACCGGAAAAGAATATGTGGAACCTTCCAAAAAATTCCACCCCCAAATGAATTCGGTGGTAATTGATCTGATGATTGGTGGGCAGGACCCAAAATGGGCTCAGTATCCATTTATGTTCATTCAAGCTTGATGACAGGTCGAGCCCACCGCCCCCTTCATCAGGATGATCCCCTCCCCTTATTATTTCCTATACCGTTTTCAATCTTGCCCGCTCGTTGGCGCGAAACGCCGCCTTGATGAGCAATCTTGGCTTCTGTCAAGTCGCAGCTGAGACATCCGTTGAGGATGTGCACGAAATTTCCCCTTCATCTCACACAAAAACAAAAACTACTAGAAGTCAAACAACATCATGACCATCACAGATGATAGTGCCAAGAAAGGTGAAACTGAGCCAATGATTTACGTTCCGCCAACCGATTCCAACTCGCAAGCCATCACTGCTGTGGCAACACCTGTGAGTAGCTCTTACCAATCCCAACAGAAACCGACACCTGCGCAAGAACCTACGCAAGTGGTCACCGTTGCCGCTGCCCAACAATACCCCCAGGTCACTGGTGGAACCCCATATGTTCACATTGCCAGTCGCGACCCCGTTGTTTTGTCCTATTGTCCAAAATGTCAACAGCAGCAAGTTGCTACCCGAACCAGAACCAAGGCGACAGGAACCACATGTGTTTTGGCAACCGTGACATTCTGTGTGTTTTGGCCTCTTTTCTGGGTTCCTTTTGTGGCTCGACCATGCAAACAAACAAACCATTATTGTGCCAAGTGTGGGAATAAGGTGGGCCGTGTGAAGCCTTTTCAATAGTGTTATTGGGACCATGCAGAGATGGCAGTTGATCTACCAATACTTGGGTTCGCGTCCACCACCAAATGTTGGGAGCCAGATGGTTTGTTGTGATACCATTTATGAGCCCTTTCAGGAAGTGATGTAATTCAGTCTTTATGTTATTAGGTTATAGAAATATTATCACCTTTCTCACCTTTCTCATTGGGTTACTACTACTTTGGCGGAATTCGTCTCTAGGTGGTTGCTGGACGACTTCTTGCACTGGCATTGGCTCGAACCACACGCATAGACCGGTCATCCCGGAACATGTGAGCAACCTTCTTGCGAGCAACCTTAATTGAGACTACACTCCATCCCATGTGTGTATCATCCAAGAATTGTCCCTTGGTCATGGCCCAATCCACGACGTCTTTGTTGATCTTACATCTCCCTCTCTTGTTGGACTGGTCGTACTCCTCTGCTCGATCTGCGATTTTGCATCGCAGTCGTACGTTTCCCATGTATTCGTAATAACGCCTTCCTCTTCCGCAAAGGATGTCCCATTGCCCTGGGATGACAACAATGGACAACCCTGCATCCACCTTGTCTTGTGGATTGCGTTCTTCTTGATGCAACTCGAGTAGTCGCACCTTCTCCAGTACACTCCAATGAAAGGCAGTATCCACCTCATTCTCAGCGTTCACTGGAAAATTTGAAATGCGAATACCAAAGGTTGGTAACTTCGATAAGCATTCTTGGTAGTTGCCAACATGTTCATACATGCTCCAGGGGCTCCTGGCGGCACCTGCTGAAAGGTGGAAGATGGAGGAGCCCCTCCAATCTATGCCATCTGTACAAAGATGCACAATGTCCACTCGTAGTGGCATTGACTGCAATAGTTGTGTTGCAGTTGTGTCGTGTTGGTGAATCATCAGTAGGTCGTCCACCTTCCCCTTGTGTGCCAAAAACGATACCATGATACAACCACATCGTTGACTCTCTGCATCGCGTGCTGCTACAAGCATCACATAGAACATGGCCTTGACAAATGTGTTGAGAACGAACAGATCATTCGGGTAATCCAAGTGGACGAGGACGACCCTGCCAGATCTATCCCGTTCGGGAAGTATTTGAAAGTGTCCATGCCTCAAAGCATTCATGTCCACGTTCTCCTGAGTTATGCTTTTTACCAAGAGACCGGTTCCGAACAGCTCCATCTTGATGGAAAGATGGCGGGCAAAGCGCTCCGCTGCTTCTTGAGGGTCATATCGGTCCGCTCGGAGAAATGGGATACGGAGAGCTTCGTCCTTCACGTAGGAGACGTTCAAGCTCAGTGCAACTCGGTAGGCCTCACCTCTAGAGTCATCAAGCCCTTCGAGAGCCCTTTCCATCATCTCTAGTCTCTCTCTCAATAGTTGCGGTGTCTCTTTCAGGGATGGTAGTACCACTCCATGGACACCCAATGGTCGCTGCTCTGGAAATGATGGAACCGAGAGACTGGAATGGTGGTGCTCTTCTTGCAAAGGTTGATTAGATGGTAATGCGGGGGATGGAATTGACTGGGGCGCTGAAGTACAACGGTACTTCAGGTTGAACAATCCAGGGCATTCCATCAATTGGTTCGATTCAATTGCATGTCCCTGTTCTTCGATTCCCAACAATTCTATGGAATTTGGACAGATTCTGCATGTCTCAGAATCAGCGCTCCTTCTACCAGCATCTATAGATACGATGGTATCCATAGAAACGTTCTCATGTACGTTGCCGAAGGGCGGAATAGAGGGACTCAACATCGTGGAGATGGATTCATCATCGTTGCCCATCTGGAAATCCCCCTCTGAGAGATTCAGGGAAGAAGTCGTTGGATTGTGATGATGATCCGAGGCTTCATCCTCCTCTGTTGAAAAAAACATCTCTAATGTGAGAACCAGGGACAGTCTGGCGATGGAAATCGTCAATATAGTTAGTATTCAAAAAGGGTTTCAAGATTCAAATATGCTGGTCAATGCCCAACCTTCAAGCGACAAGAAGGGAGAGCTTGCACCGTTCACAACCACCAGGCCGCGTCATAAAAAATGAAAGCTGTTTACTTTCGGTAGAGAGAGCTACCTCATTCATGTTGCATAAAGATTCTTTTCTCAATTCAGTTCGAATCGCCTACGGAAGTTCTTCGCGTCGTGGTGATGACATGATGATCATGATGATTTTGGTCGAAACGTCAACCTTTGGGATCTTGCACCCGAGGCGACTAAGTCGATCACTCGCTTCTGAATTGAATTGATTGCCCTGGGAGGGTCGAACTTTTTCTATCGCCGTGAGTGGTGGCAAAACCGCCAGCAACCATCTATAAAGAGGTAAGATCCTGTTGTCTTGACTGTTTGCCCATCGTGTAGTGCCCGATATTAGGTGTTCGAATATGTTGATACGTTTTGCAACTTGCTTGAAGCTTCTAGCAGAATTCACAGGTTTTCCCTCATGTTTCGATATTCTGTACTACTAGTAGTAGTGTTCAAGAAAAGCGTACGCAATGTTCCACAACGCTGTACGGAACCGATGCAACGCTGTACCCAAGACCCCGACGTTGTCCCCAAGTGTCAACGTATCATGTGTGGGTATGATTCATAGTCCGTCGTACTATCAACGATGAGCGTTGGATAGAACGATGGTAGTCTCATAATATCTCTTTATTCAACTTACGGATTAGTACTCCAAACAGTATATCAGACCCAAGTCGTTCTAACCAAGATCAGGAAGCCTCAATGATGGACCTTCGTGGCGTTGTCGTCCAAAAGGCTCCATCTGAACCCATTTCAATATTTGCCCTTGCAACGAACAATGCTCCTCAGGGGGACGACGATTACGGACCTTTCGATTTCAATTTGCCTACTGATGAATATGCTGCCATCTTGTGGCGATACAGTCAGGAGCCTCCGATCCAAGTCGCACAAATCCAGTCCAAGAAACAACTGTCAATCTCTGCCGAGACCTGTCAGGAGAATGATGGGGTATTGGAATTGAGACTGCAAGGAATACTTTGAAGAAGACAACTCAAATGTTCAGCTATCTCCAGATCTCATTGCCTGTCCAACAAGCTGAGATGCTTCTTCCAATGCTCATCGCATGCAAGGAGATTTGTTCCATTTTGAACAAAGTTCTCAGAAGTGTGCATCAATCTTATCAATCTCATCTGACGGACGACGAACATGATGTCTTTGTAAAGATGCAACGTCACAAACTGCCTTGTATTCATTGTAGATAGTGCCACAGGAAGAACTGGTGGTACCTCATCACCCAATGAACTGTTGTTTGCATTATGCCTCGATGCCACAATTTGGGACACTCCTCCTTCAACCAATTCCAATGCAAATCTAGAAACTGTAGCAATGACCTTCTTTGCAATTTCTTGTTCAGTATCAACTACACTGTTGCGCCAAACATCCATCTGAAGTTGCACAAATGCTCCGATTTTAAAGAAGGTTGTGTCTGAGTACCACTTGCCTGGTAACATCCTTTTAGCCAAGGAACGCTGTGAGGTGTACCACACCACAGCATCTGCGGGTCTTTGTGGATGAGCATGCTTCAACATCCTGTCAACCATTGACTTCTTGATCATATCATCCCCATGATCCAGGGATTCCACCAGTTCAATTAGGTCTTTCATTCCAACACATGAAAACTCATCTTGTGTGTCTCCATTGATACCCAATCTAGCACATAGATCATTCCATGGATCGGGAGGGTCACTACCCCATTGGGGGTCATTACCATGATGTTGAAGATTGGGATTAGTAGGAGCATCCCTTTTCTCTGCTCCAGTTTCCACCATTTCTGCTGTACTACTATGTTGTCTACGACTACTAGCATTCCTAGCCTGTTGCCTTGTAATGACAGGCCTCAGCCTGAAGAACTAACTGGGTCTGACAAACGAGCATCCCTTTTCGCTGCTCCAGTTTCCACCATTTCTGCTGTACTACTATGTTGTCTACGACTAGCATTCCTAGCCTGTTGCCTTGTAATGACAGGCCTCAGCCTGAAGAACTAACTGGGTTTTTACGACTCGTCTGATTCGAATTGGGCAAAGACCCAGTACCGCGTTATAGTTCGTGACTCATCCTCCAGTCTTGGGATAATGTTGTGTTGTGCGATCTCGAGTCGTGGAGGATTTTGGAAGTCTCGATGATCCAAGGCAAAACTGTGCTCACAAAAACAAATACCTCCAAATCGACTTCACAAGACAACACATCATGGCCATTAGCAATACCACCACCACCAGCAACAACAACGTAGAAGTGCACAAAGATGACTCTACAGAGCCTACTGTCTACGTACCATCGGCATCAGGATCCTCTCCCCAACATCATGTCACCACATCCCCTCCGCAAAAGCAATTTCCTCAAGTAATCCACAAGACACAAACACCGTATGTGTCAGTGGACAGTCGAGAGCCCGTGATTTTGACATATTGTCCAAAGTGCAGTGCGGAACAAGTGAAGACAAACACAAAAACAAAATCAACCGAAACTACTTTGGTTATTGCAGGAGTCACATTGCTTGTTTTTTGGCCTCTGTGCTGGGTGCCCTTCGTGTGGCGCCCTTGCAAACAAACGAACCATTATTGCGCTTCGTGTGGCAATAAGGTGGGTCGAGTAAAGCCTCTCCAATAATCCTTGATCCCAATAGAAGTCGACGATAATGCTGTTCAATAGTCTACAAATAATGAAGGTACTACTATTGCTTGTACTCATAATTCTTGAAGGGTGACTAGTATACACAACCGGTAGTAGGACTACTACCGGTAGCACCCGTGCCACTACTCCTGCTGAAGGCTAGCTCCAATTGTTTAGTACTGCTAACTAATAGAAAAATGGTTATTCGCTTGCTCGTTTGGATTTTAGTTTCTGGTGCTTGTTGTTGCGAGAATCATACTGATAGTTTAGGTTACTCTACTAGGAGAACGAGGCATTGCTCGTTCTTGTCGTAGTCTTCAGCAGCTGCACACAACACTTCGTGCAGTGTACGTCAGTCGTGAGTCGTGATCATGTTGTGTTTGTTGGGCAGTATCGCACTGGAACTTCGTGGTTCGACAATCCGATCTTGGTCGTCCCATGCGACCAACAGACCTCAAGTCGTGGAGCCTCATGCCAATCGCACATCCCTCCAGCAGCACCGACTTTCGTTTGTTGCTCACAAAATCATACTCATACCAACTCAACCGTCTATCACAAAACTTCCAATATGGCTATTAGCAACAACAACAACAACAACAACAACGAAGTCTACAGCAACAGGTCCGAGCCCACCATCGAGGTCTCTTCTTCGGCAAACTCTCAAAGTCAGACTGCGGCAGTTGCTGTTGTGGCGACACCAGTAAAGAACCCTCAAGTGGTGTATGGTGGTAGAATCCCCTACGTCCCGATTGAGAGCAGAGATCCAATTGTCTTGACATACTGTCCCAAATGCAGCGCACAACAAGTGAAAACAAACACAAAAACGAAGTCCACAGAAAGGACGCTGGTGATGGCTGGAGTCACTTTGCTTCTCTTCTGGCCATTGTGTTGGGTGCCTTTCGTGTGGCGGCCTTGCAAGCAGACGAATCATTATTGCGCATCTTGTGGTAACAAGATTGGCCGTGTCAAGCCACTGCAGTAAAACCCTGTGAATGACGTCAAGAGTGTGCATCAGCGGTCAACTATTCTTCCTTGGTAGTAGTCATGGAGTTCCATGAATGGTTGTTCGTGTTACCATTGTGGAAGTCTCGGAAAGAAGTTGTAATACTAGTAGTATCTAGAAACGTAATCTAACAGAACTGCGTAAATCTGTTAATTCGGGAGCAGCCAAGTATTCTGAGTGTTTTGAGTGCAGTACGAAGGAATTGCTCATACTCCTACTATCTTCACTATCACATACTAGTACGACCATTCCATGAATCAATACGACAAAAACGGAAATAGTACATTGCTAACTTTGATGAGACTATGATATGGTTAGGCTTCATGGCAGTCCACATAGGACTTATTGTACTGTACGAACAACCTGGAACAACACGTTGCTTCCTCTCAAATCAATCCTTCGTGCTTACCCCTGGACCAACTTCAGCAAGGAAACCTTCTTTGGTTCTTCCTTGACCTCGTAGTGGACCCGTTCTCTCTCCTTATGTGCGGGCCACAAGAGAACTGCAATCATCAAAGCAATGCCATACAGCGCCTTGTTGACAGATGCTTGTCCAGCATTCAGGCTGCCCAAAAGGGACCCCAAAAAGGATGCTAGGTTCTTCAAAACATCAGCAGTTCCCAGAGGCCCTCGTAGTTGCTTGCGTTGGTGTGGCCAGGAAGTATTGTCTGGATCAAAGCTCGATACTGCAGACCCAGAACCAATACTCAAAACGCACAATTCGCGAAGACCACCGACGTCCGATTGCGTTGCGTCGGTAACGTGCGAAGACACAGCCGTAGATACAGTATTATTGCTAGCATGTGCCTTGCATGTGGACATGTCTTCGAATGCACTGTTTGCATTGGGCTT
Source organism: Nitzschia sp. Nitz4 (assembly GCA_013372465.1). NCBI lineage: Eukaryota > Bacillariophyta > Bacillariophyceae > Bacillariales > Bacillariaceae > Nitzschia > Nitzschia sp. Nitz4. The sequence goes on from WXVQ01000988.1 coordinate 35,814, forward strand.
CAACGACGAAGCCTTCAAGGATGACTTCATAATAGGAGTTCGAGATTTGGAAATATGCTTAGCTGAGCGTTCAGTTCCCAAATGCTTGGACTCTTCCATTAGCTCATCCATAGGAGCCATCTCTTCCTTGCTGGATCGCGAAGACGATCCCCTGCTTCGTCTCTTCGACGAGGGTGCATGGCTTCGCTTCTTACGGCTGCTCGAGCTTCGGTGAGATCTGCTGGAGTACGACTTACCTTCAGCAGAGTAGATGGACTCGTCATCGTTGCCTTTGGCTTGGAGCATTTTGTATGTTGGTAGCTTGTTGAGGTCAATTGCATTCAGGCCAGACTCCTCCTGCTGTCGAGTGGCATCACAATGGCCACAAATAGCAGACTCAACAAACTCAAATAGGAAGTCAATATGGTCGCCCTTCTGTTCCAAGGGAGGGATTTTGGTCTCTTTGGGGCGAGGGTCACACGCCATGCGAAGCGAATTAAGTTCTTGCTTCCAGTCTTCCTTGTCAGGCAAGTCCATGGCACAACGTCCTGGAAGTTCCGAACAGGTAGGTTGCCGATCATCACTGGAGTTCACGGCTTCCATGGAATCTGACTCTGCCATATCGCGAGCGGCGTCATGGAACTCACGCTCGTCGTCTGGGGTGTTGTCATCTTGACGTTCATCCGACCGACTGGTGTTCATTCCACGGAATTTGGCAGCATTGAAGGCTGTCTTGAACTCTTCCTTGGCAGCAGTGAGGATTTCCATCCAATTTTGCTTCTTGTATGTAGATTCGGTATGACTTTCAACCTCTGAGGTTGTTTCTTCTTCCTCGTATTTGAAGTTCCCGTAGGTGTTCCCTGAGGGTGAGGTGTCCTCGTCAAATGGGTTGGGCTGTGAAATTTCGTCGAAGGGCCTGGGGGACACCGACATTACTCTAGCTACCTCCATTTGGGATCTCATGGTTCGTTTAGAAGCCAGCAAACAAGGCGATCCAACTATGATTTGTGATCTGCGTGTTGGCCTCGAAGCAGCATGGACAGCACTTCTCACCTCCCAACGTTCCATCCTTCAAGATGTGGACGAGGTGTTGGATGAGTCGGCTCGCGCATAGTCTCTATGTATTTCATTTACTTAGCTTTTCAACTTCTAAGTATAGTATCCACGCGCGTCGTTGTACCGTTGGGTTAAGGCACGAAGTCTCGCCCATTTCAGTACTTAGAGACCGGTGAGTAGGGCACATCCTTCGTATAATATTCATATCTGAAAATAATTGACAGAGCTCTGCTACCCAAATTTAGACGAAAAATCTCCATTCGTCGAGGCCACTCCTCACATCACACACACTCTCACAGCAGTCCCCGGGATCGATTGGGGAAAGGACTATGACTGTCTTTTTCGCTCTGAGAAAGACCACCGACCTCCTCGTCGTGGTGTTGTCAATAAATGGTTCGGGAATGCAATCATGCGTCAACCATCCCACTGTCACACTGAATCTCCATTGTGAATGTGTTGGGAAAGATCGATATACTTGTACATGGTTCTTATTGAAACGATAGGCTTCCACACCATCTTCAGAAAATGCCTCTGGTAAGGAATTCTCGATGCAGTTTCTTCTCTCGTGGGGTTGTTACCAGAATCCTTGGAGACCCACCGGCTAGGGTGGAAACAATGTGTCGACTCCCTATATCCACATCCTTTATTCTCTAATGTTACCGCTTGTCTTTGGCTCGATGCAGGTGTCACCACTCGAGCTTACAGCATTGTTGCTGGGCGTGGGTGTGATTTGGAATATAAATCACTACCTGATTGCGTCTGGCGTTTTCACAAGATTTACCCATTTGGAGGAGGATGCAACTGCAGAAAACGAAGAAGGGATTATCGTTGCTGAAATACCAACAAGTCCAAGGCCCTACAACAGCAACTATTCGGACCACCCATCTAGTTTGGGAGAGGGATCGACTGTTGAGTCAGAAACCAATGAGGAGCAACAACGTCGGATGACTTTGTTGTACGAAGCCATATATGGTGACCCCTTTGGGTATTTCAATTCCGATGAAGCGAGAACTGCAATGTGGATGGGACTCGCCTTCTTTTTGAATATTGTTTTGATCCAGTTGGAACTCTTGTTATTTGACGAATTGACGAGGAATCCCTACCTGGGTCCTACGATATTATCATGATTTGGTTGTCGCTGGAAGGTATCCAAAAGGCTGGTCCCACGACATGGGTACTACATTGTAACTATTTCCATCCAACTACACAAGGTTGATCCGGTGTCACGTCATCATGTAATTTTTCTCTACAATTGAAAGGTGGCCATATTTTGGTATCGGGTTTTCAACGACTCCAAAATGACACTGTGCATTTCCGATATGGTCTGTGTTCCTCCAATATTATGGGGTAGAATCTCTTTTGGGAATTCCTGAAGAACATCTTCGACTTGAGCCGTTAGGTGCATGGCATCTTTGACTTTCTGGGCCAAAAACGGAGCACACAACATGTACATGACCTTGAAAATGGCAGGAGCGTTGAGTACACTCATGTGCTTGATTCTCATGGGATACGCATCTTGATGCAAATGAGCCGCATGTTCTTCCATTTTCAAGGAAAAAATCTTCCATCCTACGTTCTTGGATTCACATAGAAAGACCATTCCGGAACGGACAGCGGCAAAGTCGGGTTGAGCAGCGTCGAACATTTGATGGAAACCCTCAAAGCAGTTGTTCCAATCTTCGAGGGTGACAAATTTAGCTGGCAGGAAACCGGCGTAGTCCCAAAACATGGTGTAGCGACCTTGTGTGTCTTTGCCAAATGCCAACATTGTGCCTTCTGTCAATGAATCTAGTTGTTGCACAACTTCCATAGCCTTTTCAGCAGTAATTTCCGAAGTATTCACAGGAATACCATGGTCTTGTCGAAACTTGTACAAACGCTTGATGCGCTTCACAGCCTTGGGCACCTTGTCCTTGGCAATAATGGCCTGTTGTACATACTCGAAATCCGAAATTGACTTGGCAATTGTCTCGTCTTCCTTCAACATGGCTTCCTTAATGGCCACGGCCCAAGCTCATTCCTCTTCGGAAAGGTCCATTGTGGTTGGGAAATGCCTTGTGTTTCTCGTTGTTGTTCCTTTTGCATATGGGAGATACGATCCGAAGTGGGAATGCACTCAAGACTCGATGATTTGGGAAATTATGTCGGAGTGCGGAGAGCAACTTTTTAGGAAAGAAACATTGTTCACATACAATTGATACTATAGCATATTCTTACTATCATCCAACTACACAAACTGTTGTTGGTTGGAACACTATCCTTTTTCTGGGACACAAGGTTGCCCCAGTGTTGTCACAAACATAAACAATAATATATTCTCCTCCTTACAATTGAAAGGTAGCCATATTTTGGTATCGGGCTTTCAACGACTCGAACATGACATCGTGCATTTCCTCCACGGTTTGGGTTCCTCCCAAATACGTGGGCAGAATGTCCTTGGGAAACTCTTGCAGGATATCATCGACTTGGGCCGTCATATGCATCGCCTCCTTGACTTTCTTGCCCAAAAACGGAGCACACAACATATACATGACCTTGAAAATAGCAGGAGCGTTGAGTACACTCATATTCTTGATTCTCATGGGATACGCATCTTGATACAAATGAGATGCATGTTCTTCCATTTTCAGAGAGAAGTTCTTCCATCCCATATCCTTGGATTCACAAAGGAGAACCATACCTGACCGAACGGCTGCAATATCAGGTTGAGCAGCATCAAAAATATAATAGAAACCTTCAAAACATTTGTTCCAATCTTCAAGTTTCTCAAACTTGGCAGGAAGGAACCCTGCATAGTCCCAAAACATGGTGTAGCGACCGTGCGTGTCCTTTCCGAATGCCAACATCATACCCTTGGCCAACGTATCCAAATACCGTACCACTTCCATGGCACCCTCAGCAGTAATATCGGCACTGTTGGTTGGAATTCCATGGTCTTGTCGAAACTTGTACAAGCGTTTCATGCGCTTGACGGCCTTGGGAGTCTTTTCTTTGGCAATGATGGCCTGTTGGACGTACTCGAAATCCGAAAAGGACTTGGCAATCGCTTCATCTTCCTTCAACATGGCTTCCTTGATGGCCAAGGCCCAGGTTCGTTCTTCTTCGGAAAGGTCCATTGTTGGTTTGGTTTGTTGGGGCAGTTCTTGCTTGTTTCGTTGTTGTCGTCGTTCTCGTTTTTGTGACACTGTCTCAAGAACTCCAGCAGGGTGGTTTTTTTCTAGTTTTGGGAAGATTCCTGTCAAGTGGGACTTGGTTAGTACTTGAAGTACATGGCGTGTTGTTGGCGTTTGCGGAAAGACTTGGAATTCCGAACTCTACAGACCAGAGTTAGCCTCTCTCGTCCGCCAAGATGTCCGTTTGTAGACGGGCCTGGCAGCCGCACGTTCCGCCGTGGGGCACCACAGACCAAGAAAGGAAGATTCCAACACAACAACCACATCGACTGCAACCAGAATTGCACCATGGCTGACGAAAGCAAGGGTCCCTCCAAGGGAGAACTGAAAAAACAGGCCAAGAAGGCCGAAAAGGCTGCCAAGAAGGAAGCCGCCAAGCAAGGCGCTGCTCCTGCTGCGAATGCCAAAGCCGCCGCCTCGGCTCCTTCCTTTGCCACTATTACCACTCCGGCTCCTCCAGCCCCCAAGCTCTTGTTGTTCAATGGAGCTGAGAATGATCCCGCCACTCTGAAAGCTGTTTATGCTGCTTTGCATTATGGTGTGGAGTTGCGAGTTGCCAAGACTCGTGATTTGCCCGTCGGTTGCGTTCCTGGATCCAAGCCGATCCTTCTGTTGGGAGATGATTACGTCCTGGGAGGGGGTGGCAACGCCATGGTCAAGGCGATTGCCCTTATGAGTGGATCGGAAACGTATTCTTTTGAGGCTGATGAACTCTGTGAGGCTGAGCGTACCGCTCGTCATCAACCTATTGCTACTTTCCTTGCCACTTTGGCCGCGGAATTGGAAGCCTCCGAGACGGGCATTCATTTGGTTGGATCCAGTGATTCCATGGCCGATATCTGTGTCGTTGTATACCTCGATCAGTCCAAAGATTCCATGGCCACTTGGCCTGCCTCTGTACAAACCTACTACAAGGCGCATGCCGCTGCCTTGGAACGTGCCAAGGAGGCTGTCCCTGGATTCGTCGAGGGTTCCTTGGTGGAAGTCTTGACCCAAATCTTCTTGGGTGCCTTCCGAAAGGTCGTCCCTGAAGCAAAGGTTCCATTGACCCTCATTAGTCGGTGCAAAATTGCCAAGGATGGAGATTACCAATGCAGTGGGGCCATGCCTGCCTTTGCCAGTCTCCGCAAAAACGGTTGCTTGCCCGAGGGAATTCAATCGCCTCCTCAGTTGGCGCAAGCTATCGTTGATGCCATTGGTCCTAACCATGAAATGATCACCGAGTTGACGGTACAAAAGGGAGGATTCATCACTTGCCGCATGGCTGTCTCATTTTTGCAAAACAAGGTTCAACAATTGATTGCCAAGGGAAGTTTGCCCAGACCCAATGTTCCAGGTCAACAATGTGTTGTCGATTTCTCAAGTCCCAACATTGCCAAGGAAATGCACGTCGGTCACTTGCGATCCACTATTATTGGAGAGGCTGTCTGTCGAGTCTTGGAATTTGCAGGACACACTGTGGCTCGAACCAACCACGTCGGAGATTGGGGAACCCAATTCGGTATGCTCATTCAATACCTCAAGGAGGAGTACCCTGACTTTGCCGATAACATGCCAAACATCACGGATTTGACCGCTTTCTACAAGGCTGCCAAGCAACGATTCGATGACGATGCCGAGTTCAAGAAGACATCGCAACTCAATGTCGTTGCCTTGCAATCCGGAGATGACGAATGTACCACCATCTGGAAGCTCTTGTGTGACGTGTCCCGTCGTGAATTCCAAAAGGTTTACGATCGCTTGGATGTTACCGTTTATGAATATGGAGAGTCCTTCTACAACGCCAAGATCCCCGCTGTGGTGGAGGAATTCGACAGGGCCGGCAAGCTCAGTATCGAGGAAGGAGGTGCCAAATGTGTCTTTGTCGAGGGATACAAGGTTCCACTCATGTTGCAAAAGTCTGATGGTGGATATGGATACGACAGTACCGATATGGCTGCTCTCAAATACCGTTTGTTCGAGGTTAAGGCCCAGCGTATTATTGTGATTACGGATTACACTCAAAGCGATCATTTTGTCTTGTGTAATACGGCCGCCAAGGATATTGGATGGGTCTCCAAAGGACAACAATTGCAACACATTGGATTCGGAACTGTGAATGGAGAAGATGGTAAGCGATTCAAGACCCGATCTGGAGAAACCGTCCGTTTGGTGGACTTGCTCGACGAAGCTGTTCGTCGTATGGAAGAATCGTTGGTCAACCGTATCCAAGAAGGAAAGGCCAACATTGTCCAAGACGAAGTCCACGAAGTCGCTGAGGCTATCGGATACGGTGCCGTCAAGTACTTTGATCTCAGCCGTAAACCAACTTCGGACTACAAGTTCTCGTACGATGCCATGTTGGACACCAAGGGTAACACGGCAGTGTACTTGTTGTATGCTCGTGTCCGCTTCGAATCCATCATGGCCAAGGCCAAGGAAAATTTCGGTGTCGACGTTGAGGAATTGATCAAGAACGGTGAGCCGCTCGTGGTGACTCACCCATCGGAGAGAAATCTTGCCCTACAAGTCATGACTTTTACAGATACCATTGAGGAGACATTGGACGATTTGCTCCCCTACCACATCTGTGACTACGTATACAACTTGAGTATTGCTGCCTCCGAGTTTGTAACACAATGTCGTGTGTTGGATAGTCCCGAAATGAAGAGCCGACTGCTACTCTGCCATGTGACAACCATGGCCATGCGTCAATGCTTTGACTTGTTGGGAATTCGTCATGTCAAGCGTATCTAAACTAACCGAAAACTACTATCGATCGCATTGTTGTTATGTTCACTTTCCTATTCGTACGGATGGTTAGTTGACTAGTCCTCCTTTTTGGTTTCTGGAATGGGTGATGTGCTTGGCTTCTTTTTCTTGTTGTTGTTGGCAGCAATGGATAGATACAATCCTCCAAACACCATACATACGGCAACCCATTGCCATGGAGAGAATCTGTGGCCAAAATGAATCACGCTGAACAGAATGGTAAAGAATTTCCGAGTGGTAGTAATGGTCGTGCACGTGAGGGAGCTGTACCAGGTGATGGTGAGGAAAATGAAGATCTGACCAAAGGCAACGACTGTATTCAAGATAATCATGGCTTGGACGAGGGAAGGGTCTTGGCGAAGAATTTCGAGTCCAGCCTGCCATTGTCCACTGGCCATGGCCATGGGAACCATGAGAAACAAGGCATAAAAGTTGATGAACAACATAGTTTCAACCGCTGTTGGAGGACGCTCGTTTCTTCCCTTGGTATCTTTTCGCTTGACGAATCCTTGGCAAGCACCCAACAAACCATCCATACTCAAGCTCAGAAACAAAAGGACCATCCCCTTGTAGTATTCATCGGCATCTTGTTCCTTGTTGCTCGAAGAACTGGACTGTTTGATTCTGGAAAGGTTGAAAATGGCAATTCCGAAACTAATCAAGAAAGCAGCACACCACTGTTGAATACCATAAGATCTTCGTTCAATTGCCCATCCCATTACCATGGTCGGAATTAGTTTACAGGACTTGGCCAACACTGCCGTCGGGTAGGACACATATCGTAGTGCCTCGTTGGAAGCAGTCATAGCCAAGACATAAAAGGAAGAAGTACCCGCCAACAAAACATGATTGAGTTTCAAAGACTTAATTTTTTGATCATCTTCCTGGGGAGACTTTTCGACTCGTTGCCAAACAATGGCCACGATAATATTCACAAAGGTCTGTACAACGAGAATAAAGGTTGCCCCCAATTTGGTTTGAGATAAAATCTTTTCTTGTAGAAAGCCATAGAACCAATAACAAAAGCAAATTCCCAAAGTGCAAAATGTCAATCGTAGCAGGTCTCGATGTCTCTCATATAGAGATGATGACGCCGATGTGGTCGACGCCTCGGACATGGTGCCTTCACCTACACCAGAAATAGACCAGAAATAGTTGTGAGAACGATGGAGGCATCGGCCACTCGCTGAATTGGATTCGTTCGATTACCACGTGGAGCACAAATGGAGGTGGGTGCATTTCCGAGATTCTTTAGTCGCTTCACCTTGTTAGCTTGTGACCTACCGGTAGAGACCCTTGCTATCGTCGTACTCCAACCATGGCAAACGAACACCTGCAACACATCTCTAATGACAGCAGAAACTTTATCCAGATTCATCGTATCATCTACCAACATGAAACCAAAAGGAAACGAGGCAAGCAAAACAAAATGAAAAAACATCAAAAATCGCCAAAAGAGAACAACACTCAGGATTCCAACGTGGTCCCCCACCGTAGTACTAACTGAGCCCGAACATGCTTAACTTCGCTGAGCGGACGGGAAGCGGTGCTGTCATGTTGGTATGGTCGTTCCCGATATCACGTCACGCCAATTACAGTCCTAATCTATTGTACCAGGCACTTCCCCTCGGTACGATGTGTTTGACGGTATTTTTTGCCACTCACTCTAATACTTTGCTTCCGACAGTTGGCTGATGTGCTGTGAACGTTGCAGCAACAAGTGATTCGGGCCTGTTAAAGAGATCAATCAAGGCGTGATTCCCGTCACGGTGTTTTGTTGGATGTGAAATACACAATCGTATCCATGACGGGTGCGAGTACGAGCACGCTGGACACGAACAACATCCTCAAACAAGATGCCAACCATTTCATTTTACAAAATACGCATGCAGGGTCATATGCGAAGACAAGAACATGATGTTGGATATACCTGCTTCTCGTTACGTTCGTCTCCTTTTTCTCCAATCACGATTCTTGTTCAGGGGGTTTGGGAACCTTTCGGCGATCTCAACCAGAACGGGTCTGATATCCCACAAGATGTGACGGATGTGGCAGGAATCTGGAGAATGCTCATACTTTCTGATTTATCCAAACCAAACTCAATCTTCTACCAATCTATTCGCAGAAAATGTCATCCGTCGACGAAAGCAATACAACAAGCAGGGGTACTTGCCATCGCTTATCCCTTCCAATCCTGGTAACACTCGGTTTGACTGCCATGGCAGGGTTTCTCCTGATTTCGGACTTTCAGCCGTCGGTTGCAAATGATGAAACCTCCATGAAGAAACAAGATGACTTTGACTATTATCGAATTCACGAACAATTACGAGCACGTACGATAGATGTATTTCCTGCAAAAGAGGCGGGTGACACCAAGAGGATGTTGAAAGGGAGCAAGTCCTCCAAATCGGCCAAATCTTCCAAATCTTCAAAGAAGAGTGTGACAACGCCTCCCCACAGTGGACCCTCAACAGTTCCCCCAACAACTGAACCGCCTGAAGAGGAGGAAGCCGCTCCGCCCCTCGACATCGAAGTACAAAATGATTTGGTGACCTGCATTTCTGTCATTGACGAGAATGATGGCCATACTCCAACAACCCAATGGAGTGACTTCCGCGAAGCCTTTCCAGAACGCCCCGTGTGCATCTTGCGTCCAGTGCCGCAACCCTACTACGACCTCGGAATTCCCACTGACTTTTTTGATGACACCCTCAATATCTTTGCAGAAGTAACCCGCGAAGGTGAGGATGCCTCAGATACAAGCGATTGGTTCGATATCTGTGAGATTGATGCGTCCCGTCAGGCAGGAATTACCAATGTTATTCTGTTCGTGGATGATTCGGGGAGTATGCGTGTCAGTCATGTCAGGAATGCCCTGGACTTGTTCTTGGAACGAGTTACCGCGAGTGGGATGGTGATTATTGATGCGGTGTACAACTCCAATGAGGACTTTATTTCTCCATGTCATCAAACGGTATTGTCAAGGTAATGGTTCAGCATTCTGAAAGCTCATTCCTATGCTGGACAAGTAGGTGCGATGAAAATGATGATTCCACTACCTTGGCTTACCGTATGCCTAGTGGCAACCCATCCGTATTTTAGAACGACTTATTGGACATAGGTTGCAGTATGGCAATTCAAACCACATATGATTTCGCCCATCACCATCCAAGTATATTCAAGCTATTGGTAAATATGCAATTCGTAGGTGGGTTGTTTCTATTCAACTTGACTGGTCGTCCCGTGGTAACGTTGGATTGACATGGGCCCATGTGCGAGCTTGTCATTGACATGTTCAGTCCATTTGTTAATATCGCTGTCATATGCGTCATCAATTTCATCTGGAGGGACACCAAAAGAGTCAGGATGTGGCAAAGCCAGCTCCACTGTTTCATCGGAAGACATGCGAGGCATTGTGGATTCACTGGCAACGGAACTATCAGAGTCGATCTCGATCACTTCCTTGGCCTCGATTTCAGTCCATTTGTTAATATCGCTGTTATATGCGTCATCAATTTCATCTGGAGGGACACCAAAAGAGTCAGGATGTGGCAAAGCCAGCTCCACTGTTTCATCGGAAGAAATGCGAGACATTATGGATTCACTGGCAACGGAACTATCAGAGTCGATCTCGATCACTTCGTTGGGCTCGATTGCCCCAAAAAGTGTTGGTGTTGAGTTTGGTTTCTTTCTACGACTAGAATTGACAGTGGGAGTAACCGGTATAGGCGATGCCTTCTTGGTTTGTGGGGAATTGCTTTTCTCAGGCATTTGATTGGGAGACAACACAACGCCATTGCACGCATTTTCATGGACACTGCTTCTGTTGACAATTCACCAAGCTTATGTTTGCGAGAATAAATACTCAGAATACAACCAGAAGATACCACATCAGTTGCTAGCTTTCGTTCCTCCTGTTTGAGAGAGATCCGAACCTTATCCAATTGTATGTAAAATTTTTGACAAGGAATCATGCTAGGGTCAAATTCTCTCAGAATGCGAAATCGTACATCGGCCAGAGAATCCACTGGAGAAACATCAACAAGACATTGAAACTTCCCGCTTTGCACAAACAGCTCAGAAGACATTATTTTGATAAGGTTGCAATGATTCCTTTATACTGGAGTTCTTTACTGTTTTCAAAGGAAGTCCAGGTTTTCGTTGGCGTTGTTTGGTGTTTCGTCCCGCCAACGTCCCGTCAAGTTGGCGCATATTCCAGACATGTCTAGAGTTGCTTTGACTCGTTCGACTCTGTGGGTCTAGGTGAGCCAAGATTCTATGATAGAATCCGAGTGCCATGGCAACGACCCTAGAAATCTCAAGCTATGCCATTCAAGAATGAGATTTGTCCCTCTTCGTCAATAATGGCCTGCTCCGTAATGAATCACTATGGAGGGTGACTTCATCATTTCCCAATGCAAAAATCGGCAAACAACACATCCAAGACGTCCTCCACATCCACTGCTCCCGTAATGCGTCCGAGTTCTGACGAGGCCAACCGGAGTTCTTCGGCTGCCATATCTACCGCCATACTTCCTTGTTGACTCCAATCTTCAAACCGTTCCAGAGCCTCTACAGCCGCTTGGACGTGTTGCCGGTGTCGAACCCGAGTGATTATGGCTCCTTGTGCATTTCCATCATCGGCACTGGTCCGCTCCAGAACTTGCTGCGTCAATGCCTCTAAAAAGCTGTCCATGCCTTGCTGTGTTACACAAGAGAGTGTATGGGTACTGCTGCTTCCGTGGGCTCCGAACGTGGAAGACCAATCTTGGAGAGTATCATCCATGCGTTCTTGTTGCGTGGTAGTAGTTGTAGAATCACCCTCCATTTCTGTCAAATCCATCTTGTTGAGTACCAAAATAGTGCGGCGTGGAGACGACGAGGCACCATCTTCGCAGTCCTCTTCGCTCGTATCCAATCCTCCCAAAATGCGTTGTACCGTCGCCATACCATACTCGAGGTTGGTAGCATCCACCATGGCCACCACCACATCAGCCTTGGCCGCCGCCTTGGTAGCCCGACGGATGCCCTCCAACTCCAACATATCATCCGTTTCTTGTACTCCCGCAGTATCTTGTAGAATACATTTGACACCACCCAAGTCTAGTGCAAGGGTAAGCACATCCCGGGTAGTACCGGCGGTGGGACTCACCATGGCGGCATCCTGTTGTGCCAGTTCATTGAACAAACTCGATTTTCCGGCATTGGGCGGTCCGACAATAGCCACTTTGACTCCATCCCGAACAATTTCACCTCGTCGATGATCCGCCAAATGACGCTTCATGTGTTCTTGGAGCTTACACATACGCTCTCGCATGGTACCCCACACAGTCCATTGACCTGCCATTTGATCCCCGTCGTGGTCGTCGCTATCATCATCCAATCTCTCATCGTCTCCAAAATCAATCACTGCTTCGGCATGCGCCAATCCTGCGATTAACTCGGTCCTCCAATGATCGTATAGTTCCGACAATTTTCCATCTAATTGTTGCAAGGCCTGGGACAATTGCGCTTGGGTATCGGCCGTCAAGACATCTGCCAACGCTTCGACTTGAACCAAATCCATTTTGCCGTGTTCATAGGCACGTTGAGTGAATTCTCCAGCTTCGGCATATCTACAGCCTTGAATTTTGGCCAAGGTTTCCAAAAGTCCTTGGACGACAGCACGACTGCCGTGACAATGCAACTCAACGAGATCTTCGCCAGTGGCTGTATGGGGTCCATCAAATCGCAAAACGAGGGCGTGATCCAACATTTGGTGGGTTGCAACGTCATAGAGTTTACGAAGCGTTGCCATACGGGGTTTAGGGAGAGGAGATTGGGGAGAAAGTGTCTTCAAGACTTGGTGGGCTTGTGGACCCGAAATGCGCAAAATGGCCAAGGCCGTGTTGGTATGTGCATGTGCTTGCCCCGACGAAAGCGCAAAGATGGTGTCGGATTGTCCAGAATACTGATAATGATGTTGTGATTCTTGTGATGCAGATGGTTGATCCGTATTTGCATTGTGGGATAGATACCGTCGCGTCAAGTGGTTGGATCCAGGATACTGTGACGAGGTTGGAGCCAAGGGGGGCGAGGTTGATTGGCCGGCACTTCGAACAAAAGTGGAAGAGCTTCGTAGTGCTGGCGATAGGACAAAGCCATTAGTCAGAGAACCGGACCAAGTGATCGAGAGTGGTAATAGCCATTGGGAAGAACGTCGCATGAGGGGATGACACTATAGATAGATTCAGTAGTAGCAGGGAGAGGAGCGTGGTGAATGGAAAGAAGTTGTCGATGTAGTGGTGGTGGTGGTGGGGTTCGAGGAAGATAGATGAATGGACGGCAGAAGTGACAGTCAGTAATATGCCCTGATGACGTGGCACTCGAAAGAATCCAATTTCGGTCGAATCTCGAGAGAGGCTCTAGCGAATCGCCATTCATCTTTCCGGAGACCACCTTCAGCACCTTCAACGACGAAGCCTCAGGTGCTGTTTGTTCCTGGAAGAGAACGAGCATCATGGTAGATCATCATCTCCGACCTCATACCGAGAATAACTATGGTTCCATTCCAGATGACGAAGGTAGCGACCCGCCATTGACCACCAGAGAGATGCAACAACGACGGTCCAGCGCTGGATCGATCGCCAGTCTCGTGAATTCTGTGGGGTCGTCGGTAAGGGAAAGTGTTCACCGAGGTCTCCATTATGGAGGAGAAAATGTCAGTATTATCCAAATGGAAGGAGATTCTACCATTACCAATTCTTCCTTCAATCTCATCAAGAACTTGGTGGGAGCTGGTGTCTTGGCCCTGCCCAGTGGAGTGTGAGTAGTATCATGTATTGTTTGGTTGGTGAAGGTTCAATGGATTGTTCGTAGCCTCATTGTTTTCATCCATTGTTGGAACTTTCTCTTTAGTGCTGCATTTGCCTCGTCCCCTACCGCCATGCTCCCAGCCACACTTTGGATTCTTATCATGGGGTTCTTGTTTGCCTACGAATTTCAATTGATTGGGAAAATCTGCAGTATTACCCTCAGTTCCACTTTTCGAGAAGTTTGGGAGGATACGATTGGATTCCGCGGTGCCTTGGCTGTTTCGGTTGTTAATATGCTCAAGCCTGCCTTGGGAAATTTGGCGTACAGTATGATTTTGGCAGATACCTTTCGATCGCTCTTGGCATCTGTGCACGTCGAATTGACTCGGACTGAATCGCTCTTGTTGATTACATTTGTGGCGATCCTTCCCTTGTGTTTGATGAAGAATTTGGATGCTTTGGCCCCCTTTAGTGTTTTGGGCACGGGAGGTATTCTATTGACTGTTGCATGCATGGCCGTTCGCTTTTTCGATGGATCGTACGATGTGGAGTTGGATGGAAAGTACATTGAGGATCTTCCTGAAAAGTATCGTCCCCTCTTTGGAACATACAATGGAGCCTGGACGGGTCACGTCTTGGTGTTTGCTGCCATGGTCTTTGAAGCTTTTGTGGCTCATTAGTACGTACAACTACAGTCGGTGGGCTTTTGGAGATGTTTTGTTGCGTTCCTGAAAGAGGAAACTTACCCATTCTGTTTCTTCATCTTCCAATCGTCCACAGCAACGCTCCTCGCTTCTACAATGAGCTCCACAATGCCAACATGCCTCGATTCCGATTTGTCGTTGCCAATGCCTTCGGTTTCTCTTGTGTGGTTTACACTCTCATGACCATGTTTGGATTCTTGACCTTCGGTGCAAATTGCGATGGCTACATTCTCAACAACTACTCGGTCCATGATGAGTTGGCTACCATCTGTCGAATTGCTATTGCTTTTTCCGTTCTGTTTACGTATCCCATTGCGTTCATGGGCTTTCGGGATGGAATTTTGGATATCATTGAATTGCCTACCGAAAAGCAAACGTCAGCCAATTTGAATATTATTACGTTGGTTCTGTTGGCTATTGTCACATTCGCTGCGGCGTTGGTGACAGACTTGGGTTATGTCAATGCAGTGGGAGGTGGAACCTTGGCTACGGCGATTGTGTTCGTCTTTCCGGCTCTGATGTATCAAGCCGCTGTGGAGTCGCAATCCGAAGAACCAACTCCAGAACAACAGCGAGAAGTCAAGATGGCTCTGGTGTTGATGGTGGTGGGTGTCATTATGGGATTGATTGGTGTTATTGTAGAAGTTCGAAAATAAATGTTTCTTGTCATTTGTGTGATACCAGTCATGTCCGTTTCGTAGTTCAAGGGGTGAGCATTTACCCATGATTCCAAGCTCACACCAAAACATGCGTTCTCTTACAACCCCCATACGAGCTCCAACACAACATCAATCCTCAGCAGTCACCAGGTCGTCACCATCATCATCATCGTCGTCGTCGTCATAGTAACCGAAAAAATCTCGTCCACCATCTTCCGCATCCCGCACACGAGCCCCTGCTTCCAAGAGCACCCGCGGGTTCTCAATCCCCACTTGTTCAATCTCATATCGTACCCAAGATTCAATGCCATGTCGATCTTTGATCGGTCCATGATATTTGAAACGAAAGAAATTGGAATCTTCGATGCTCAACAATTCAATAATGTTTCCAAACACACGCAAAGCAGGTTGAATCTTTTCGGCAACCTCCTCATCGATTGGCCCCGGAAGCACGGTGCCAGCCAAAATACCGTAATGTTCAAAGATGGCTCGTTTTCTTTGATGATATTCCTTGGAGACACTGGGAGGCAACCATTGTGCATTCTTGGACCGGGCTTCTTGGATGGCAAAGCGACGGGCATCGGAGGGTTTCATGGCGTCGTAGTCCACACGTTCGCTTGGATCGATAAAGCGATTGTTCAAATAGGATTTCTTGGGAAAGCCCATGGGTTCGGGGTATCCATACCACGTGGCGGTATGGGCGGGCAAGGACATGTTGGGGAGAAACTTGTCCGTGTACGTTTCAATGATCCGCAACGACTGTTGAAGTTTGGTATACTCTAGTTGCTCTTGCAACTCGGGATCTCCAGGGCGGAATTGTCGTTCCAGTGGTGACGGTGTACCCTCCGGGGCCGTATGAGGGTCTATTCGATAGGACGGACGGGATCCAATTTCCGTCCGAGAATCAAAGGTAACATTCTCGTTGCCTTGATATTTGGGTCCATCAATATCTTCTTGATAGTAGGTTCGAACGGGGTCCAATTCGTTGGGATCAGAATCATCCTCCAACCAATCCATTTGTGGACCTGGATTGAGCGCATAGTCCGGATCGTACGTGTGATCGTACTCGTCCAAGGCCCAATCGGGATACGTTCGCTCGCCCGTCTCAAACTCTTGGAGGATTTGTTGAGAGATTTCCTTGTCTTTTTCCGATTCTGGTTTGTTAACAGTCAAGGTGTTTTCAAATTCATAAATCAAATCATCCATAGGAACTTCTGGAATGACGGGAGGATGAGGACTTTTTGGAAGTTCCCATTCTTCGGGGCCCGCGACGATGGGTTTGTTGGGGACGTCGTCAATATCAATGACTGGAATATTTGGATTGTCCAAATCAGGAGGTTCCGGTTCATCACTGTGCTCAAACCATTCTCCTGTCCAAGGATCTTGAATGAGTTCCGCAAACAACTTTGTTTGTCTTGAAAGAGGATTACGGAATGACTGGGGCGATGCACTCTTCGGGTGGTGGGATGGAATCCAACGGGCACATGCTCTCTGTTTGGACAACAAAGTCACTGGTACTCCCCAGATTCCCCATGAAAACACTTTAGGAAGTAACGCGCACACTAATACAACACCCAAGAGGTAGTTGTACCACCGGCAGAATGGCAAATGGGCCATGGTACAGGCGTTGATTGGTCTGCAGCGTTCTTGTGTTTTTTGTGGCAAGGAAAACTGGTGTTTGCAGTCGAAGCAGTCGTCAATGCTTCGATTCGATCGACTACTAATGACCAGTGGCAACCATTGCCCCTTGCTCTATTATTTTATATCTTCCGTCTTGCCTACCATGGCATCAAGGGTCGACGAGTACAACCATTCCTACTCGTTGGTTCCGTAGTTCCAGTAGAGTATCCATCCCAAGATGAAAGGCAATCGATCCCATGAGAATCGCAAACGATTGCGAGCTTCTACGTCGTTTCCACAAAACATACGTGCTAGAACCGCCACCGCCACCACCGCCACCACCACCACCAACAACACCCCTTCCTTGGCCTCTCTTCAATCTGCCTTGGAGGCTAACCGACAGTTGCAGCAAGTTCTACGTCAACAACTCCTCCAAGTTCATGAACGTCAATATGAGAATCGACAAGCTGTCTCTCGGATTCTGAAACAACAGGATATGTTGGTGCTCCAACGAAACACAGACTCGTCATCCGCTGCCACCACAGACGACACCACGGTTGCATCGGCCACCCCCAAACAAGTACAAGAATTTTTTGCTAGCAGTCTCCAAGACGATGCAAACACACCAACTACAAATCCACCTGCCCTTGGTCGCAGTGTCGCGGCGAAATTCAAATATCAACCGACTCGCAAATGGACCTTGGCGTATTTTGTGGATCCCACTGGATCCAAACCTCGGCCCAATCCAGATGCCTTGGAACGACAGGCATGGCGAGAAACTGCTTTTTTGGAATGTACCATGACACCGGCAGAAAAGGATGATTCTAACAACAACAGCAACAATAACAACAACGAACGCACTGGAAAACGGGGAAGGAGGAAAAAAACAACCCAGGACTCCATGGCGCCCTTGGCACGACCGGAATCGCTTCGTCTCTTTCAGTTGGTGCATGAAAAACTGAACGCAATGCAACAACAACAACAACAACAACAACAACAGTCGGATACCAATGAGGCATTGGATTGGCATGAGATTGCATCGGATCTGTCGCAAGATGCTGCTTCCAAGCAACAACGATCCGCCTGGGAATGTTTCTGTCATTACCGACAAGTACTAGAGCCTCAAACGGCACCTTCTGCGCTTGTTCATCAACCTCCTTTGGATCCACAGCAAGACGAGTTATTGTTTCGTTATTTGGCTTTGCAAGGACCTCAGTTTGTTTGGGATTCAGCACAAGCGCATCATGTGGCAACACGGTTGTTTCCCAACGTTCGAGTCCGCAATTTGTTACAACGGTCCAATCAGACGGCCGCCCTGAATCCTAATCTTTTGGCATGGTCATCCTTGTCGGGAAATAATGCTGACGGAGACAAGGAGGAAGATGGGAATGAGGAAACGACGAGCACATTTTGGAAGGCCAAGGCGGAACGCAAACTGGTTTTGCTCATGAAAATGTATCAACAGGAAGAACAAGAATCGCCGTCGGCCGAGAATGGCAACGATGAGGAAGACGGCAACGATGAAGATAATGACGAGGACGATCTGGCCACCAAACCAAAGGCTTCTTCTTCTCGAGCACCTCGCAGCACTCGTACCAGCTCTCATACCTCGGACATGCCCAAAGTGGCCGCTCACTTTCCAGATCGTACTCGACAACAGGTCTCTCACAAATGGGAGCGATCCCTGGATCCGCAATTGGATCATTCCCTCTTTTCCCCTCAAGAAGATGCCTTGTTGTTGGAAACCATGCGTGAAGCAGCGGCTGCCACCCATACGTCCAAAGGAGCAGCAGCCCCATCCTTTCAAGGCTTTCGCAATGTGGCGAACCAACACTTTCCGCATCGCAAACCGCATCAAGTATATGCACGATGGTTGGAGATTGCACCACCCGAGGAATGGAAGACATATCAATCGTCCATGATTCTCTTGCAACGACGGGGTATTTCGAATAGTAGTAGTAATAGCACCAAAGGGAAGGGTGACGACGATTCGAGTGTTGCCGGTGCCTTGTTGCATCCCGACGATGTTCGGTTGGAACGGTATTCCAACACAAGCTAGCTAGCTAGCTAGCTAGCAAGCTATACCGGAACTACAAGGAATAATACTATTGCACTGTAGCACTCTTTTTGTTGGTTCTATTCATGATTGTAAAAAGACCCAAATGTTGCTGCTCGCCAGTGTCCCAAGAACTCCATCCCACCTCGTTTACAAATTCCAAGTCAATCCTACAGTCATCATTCATGCATCCATCCAACCTTAAGCTTCTTCCTCAAAGTCCGTCTTCCAAAGCCGTATTGTTCCATCCTCCGAACCGGTCGCATAAAGCATCCCATCGGGTGAGTATCGCACACATCGAATGGGTCCATGGTGTCCCTTGTGACACTCCAACTCTTGGCCCGTGGCAACATCAAAGACACGGACCCACAAATCTGATCCTCCTGTAACAAACTTGGTACCAGATGGATGCAAGGAAACTCCTCCTTCGTCACGGTAATGGATGGGCATGGAAAAGACCTTGGAGGCTTGGAGAGAAGGAGGAGTGGTGGTGGGAGACACCAAATCCCAGAGGTAGACCTTGTCGCCGGCAGCGACAGTCATGAGGAATTGTCCCGAAGTGGTGGTGGAGACTTCCATGTCCCGAATCTCTTGGGTTTGTTGGGTATCAAATGTAGCAAGCAAGGTAGAAGCAGAGGAGGAGGAGGCAGCAGGCTCATCTACTTGCCACAAGTAAATCTTTCCATCGGAACATCCGACCAAGACCCGTTGGGGATGGATCCACACCACCTTGGTGATCGGGGCAGCCTGCTTGATTTCCAAAGTAGCGGAATGCTTCTTTTCCGAAGACATGAGTACTGCTTGAAGCGAGAAGAGTCGCAACAAGCCTTCCTTTCCTCCTGTTGCCAAGACAAGAGAATCCGGCGAAAACGCACATGCCTTGACAATATGCTTGTGAGGCAATTCCGCCAAGGCTTTACCAGTAATGGCGTCCCAGAGTTGAGCCGAAAAGTCACCCGAGGCTGTTGCAGCCAAGTTGCATTGAGGATCCATCTGACAACTCCAGACAGCTCCCTTGTGTCCTTGGAAGGTGCCGATCCAGTCCCCCGAGTTGCCATCGCGGAGCATGGGGAGTTTGTCATGGCAAGCACTGAGAAGGAGCATGCGCTGCTCTTGAGGTTCCAACAAGTATTGGAGTTCCGCAAGGGGACGGGTGTGACCGGGGCACACAATGGGGATTTGTGTACGATTGGGAGTAGAAGTGGTGGCTGCCATTGTGGTTGTGCTTGGTGGTGGTTGTTGAACAAAATATGATGATGGTGATGGTGGTCACAACAACACGTTTTGGGCTCTTCGTCGTCGCAGGTCGGCTTGTACACATAATCTATTTCTTTCCGGTTACTGTGCTCCTCCATCACAAAAAGCCTTGCTCGACTTCTCCGAACCGTCCGTTTGGCGCCTTGCGAGAATCTTGGAAAGCGAAACGTGCCAGTTGGGTTGGCCATTGACGCACACTTGGGTACGAAGTAGGATTCGGACCATCCATCAACCCATTGCCGATTCTCAGTATCTCCTATTGTCAGTGTCAGTATGATTCGTTCGCTCCAAACATCAACGATACGTCTTGCCCGTGCTTCTCGACGATCCACGGGTGCTGCCAGTTTGTCCACAGCATCACCCTTGGCCAGTACTACTACCAGTACTACATCCAATACAGCCTGGGAAGATGTTCGTGGATCTTCCTGGGCCAACCACCCATGGGTGGGTGCCATGGCAGCCATGGCCGTCACCATGGCATGGGCTGCCAACCAACAAAACCAACAACCTACTTTCTGTGAACGTTCCGTGGTGGATGAAGAAGATGCGGAAGAAGAAGAGGTCGATCCCTATGACAATCTCCCCGAAGAAGACGAACCTACCCACTGCAGCATTTGCCTCACCTACCGACAAGGTCCTTGCCGTCCTTATTGGCGCAAGGTTGAAGCTTGTACTAAGGACAATGAATTGCCCAAAAAGGATGAAGAAGAAAGTGAGGGCGAGGAGGGTGAACCACAAGATCAACCCGACCCTCCTTGCTTCAAGTACATGTTGCCTTGGATCGATTGTGCTTCGGGATATCGCAATTTGTACAACCTCATTGAGATGGATACCAACTATACCATGGGGATTTTGGATTTGGAACAGGATGCCACCAGTACGGCTTGTTGGGCACCCTCGGCCGAACCCAAGGTCAACTGGGCTCCCTGGCAAGTCTTTGTGCATGAGAGTAAGGATCCTGTTTGGACTCCACCCGATGAGTCCAAGGATGTGCCCAAGAAACAGTCCCTTTGGAAGACATTGGGAACCGACAAGGATCCCATGGTAGTAGAAGTCTTGGCAAAGGTTCCTGCTCTCAGTCCTACCCAAGGCGGGGGTGTATTGGAATGCGCCTATGCCGTCGATCAAACCGGCCATGTCTTGGGCTTTGCCTATGGAACCAAGCCCAGTGATGTGGTTTCCAAGGGACTCGAGACCGCCACCGCGGAGGCAGAAGAGATGGTTGATCTTAAGATTCGCTTGCTTCCTACGCATACTCGTTCCATCACCATTGCGGCAGCCTACACGCAACCCAAAACGCCAACCAAAAAGGGGGATGCGGATTCGGAATCTCATATTTTCAAGACTCGTCCTATGGACTTGGAGCAAGTTGCCAAAGTGGATGCTTAATGCAACGAATGATCGGCAAACAAAAGTAGGAAATGAAGTAAGCAAACAAGAGCTAGGATAGTAGGAGCAACAGAGTTATTGCTAGATTTCCATATTAGCAGTAAGTTAGGTAATACGAATAGCATCATTTAGCATTGATCAAGAATGTTGAGACAAAAACGAATATACCAGCCGTCAAGAAAATTATTGCTTGTAGGAGGTCAAGGCTGGTGCGGCAGCAGTCCTTGCAAATGTCGCGACAATGGAGCCATGACTGTCCTTGACGACCAAGGTTCCATCGGCCACCACTTGAAGGGTTTTCCAGGTACCACCATGTTCCAAGGTTTGCGCAATGTAGGATTCAATGGATCGTAGAGCAGGTGGAGCCATCATGCGGGTCATACAGACCATGGCACGTTCGTTTTCACTTTCCAACTCGTACGTTTGAATCTTGCCGTGTTCATCGGTTTCAGGTTTGTAGGTTTTCTTGACCGTCAAACGATTGGCTACATGAAAGGAAAAGGAAATAGGAAGAGGTGAAGGGATGGCTGCTGGAATGATGGTGCTGGACAATTCGAGATGAATGGGATTGAGCTTGTCCGCGTCGGCAACCGGCCACAAGACGACCGGCTCCTTGGATGGGCTGGAACTGGCCTGAATCAAACGTGACAAGCTCCATTTTCCAAAGAGGGAATGTTTATCCTCTTTTATGGTCACCATATCGCGTTTGCGTTCGGAGAGTACTTGGGTACGCAAGACCAGATTGTCTCCTTGCATGTGCAAACAAGGCAAAAAGAACGAACCCTCTTTCTTGGGAAGCGCAAAGGCCACGCCTAGTTTCTTGCCATTCAAGACAATCGACACTTGTTGTCGTCCATGTGACGTCTCCCTGTATTCTACCACGACAGTATCGCCCTCTTGCAGAAAGGGGCCAAAACTGGTGTGCAAGGCAGCGCTTCCATTGGTCAAGTTGCCATTGTAAAACATGCCTTGAATGGCCCAACCCTTGCGAAACTCATTGGGTTGGACGACACCTACACTCAAAGAAGCGCTTCGAGGCTTGGAGACCACTTGAACCTGTAAGAAATAGTGTTGCAAAGGACTTTCCGTGTCGTGTGGTTGGAAATACACATTCATGGGTGTACCCCCGGAAACCGAAGCCTGATGTTCAAAGGCAGTTTCATCGTCTGCGACAGGAGATACAGACCAAGTCGCCGTGTCAGTAGAATCAAGTCCATCAGTTTTCCAAGTTCCTTCAATCATTGTGTTTGTATTTGTGTTTGTGTTTGTGTTTGTTGCTTGTTGCTTGTTCTTGGATACTGTTGTTGTCAATGTCGTTTTTGTAGCCGGTGAGTTATTTGTCCAAAGTGATTGTCACTATAATTTTGGAGAATGTCAAATGGTGGAAGTATGGAGAAAGATTTTATTCGGAGGGTGTCATTCGACATGTTTCAGGCACGACTCGATGCATTTCGACGTATGAAACAGGTACATATGGTATGTGACAATGTAATACTAGCTACCTAGTAGTCTACCCACATTTTTGTGAATAGCGCAGAAACTAGGTACCTAGACGATGTCAAGTAGAGAGGAGGAAGTATGAATGCTTTTTGGACGATGTGGTTGCGGTAGCAGTTTCTCCATCAACGACAAGACGGATGAAACCACAGCTACCTATACCCAACCTAACCATACACAATAGCCCAACCAAGCTAAGCTACTGGTAGCTACAAACCACTGGACATGACAAAAAAGTACATAATTTGTTTGCTTGAATCTAGTA
Organism: Nitzschia sp. Nitz4; assembly: GCA_013372465.1. Taxonomy (NCBI): domain Eukaryota; phylum Bacillariophyta; class Bacillariophyceae; order Bacillariales; family Bacillariaceae; genus Nitzschia; species Nitzschia sp. Nitz4. The sequence continues at coordinate 59,014 of WXVQ01000988.1, forward strand.
TGCTTACTCCTCGTCTTCTCCAGCAGCACGGGCAGCAGCACGCTTTTTCGCAACACGTCCAGGAGCCCCTTGTCCGTATGGAGACTTGACGGCAAAGTCAATGTGCTTTTCCGACGACGTCCTGACGTTGAAGGAGGGGACGGTGACTAGTTGGGAGCCAACGCGGATGTGACGTTGTCGGATCAAGACACGGGCGTGGTGGATGGACTTGGCCAATCCTTGCTTGTAGACCTTGGTCTGAAGACGGCGGTCCAACAACTTTTGGGTGGTCAACTGAAGGACGGCATCCAATTCGAGCTCGTCGTCGGCCAACAATCCGTATCGGTTCATGCGGCGAAGCAAGGCAGCTCCCTCGAAGATTCGCTTGGGGTCCTTAGGATCCAATGTGAGAAGGACACGAGCAGACTTTCGCAACTTGGCCAAAGCATATTGAACGCGCCAGATTTCACGCTTGCAGCGGAGTCCGTATTCTCCGACAAGTCGCAATTCAGCATCAAGGCGTTCCTTCTCGAAAGGTCGGCGAGGCGTCTTGAAAGCCTTGCTGTCTGTAGTGATAAGAGGGATACAGAGAAGAGAGAGTGTGTGTGAGAGACATGTTGATACAACAAGGCAATTCATTCATTCGTTCATCCATTCATCCATCCATCCTGCGAGCTAGGGGCAGAGCGTCCATGCCGCAACATTGCAACATCAACAGGTCTTCCAGCGCCCCTCGCCCACAGGCCGCTTTCTCAACCATCTACAAGAACTCACAGTTTCGGTGCATAGCGTTGGTAGGCATGGTGGATCAGTATTTCTTTTTCTACGTAAACGACGAAAGAAGAAGGTTGTTGTGTTGACTACTTGGGTAGTGCTGCACGAAGTACAAGGCTCTGTTGTTGTTTTGCCTGAGTGGAATGGCGGCGTTGTTGCTGCTGTTGTTCCTCGCACGGACCGGGAGAGCCTCGTGACGCCTGGAGAGGACAGACCAACCAGATACTGCGCTGCGTAGTTTTCTACGCAAAACTGATTTACCCTCCTACTAAAAGGGCTCTGCTGTAGGATTCAGTACAAACTGGTAGGGTTCGTAGTTATCGGTTACTAAAAAACCGACCGAGGACGAACGGCGGGGGGGGTGGGAGGTCGAGTGATCCATTGGGTCGAAAGCCATGGACCCCTCGGACTCGCTGATTTGGCGCCAAACGGTTGGCGATGTACGTGGGTCTGTCACTGTGACATCCCGGACTGGCTGGTTGGGTCGTTGATGTCCAACGTTGCTCGCAGAAGAACTAGAGTCGGATCTTGCTAGCTTGCTTGAATTATTACGAGTGCTGTGCAGAGTGTCTCATCACTCATCACCCACGCACGGCACAACAACAACACTCCATCACCTGCTTGTAGTGGCAACAAGACAAACAAGACAATCCCACTCCCACTCGCACTCCCTCTCTATATTTTACCACATGCACCATGTCCGAAGCCACATTACCCCAACGCCGCGATTCTAATCTGACGACTGGTTCCAATTTGACAACCATTTCCTTGCACCGGCGAGAATCCTCGCTCAGTTCCTACCAAGCCACTTGTATTTCCAAACATTATGCCTTGAACGAACAAATTCTTCTTGCATTCGAAGAGCATCTACAAAGTGGTTTGACCAAGGTAGCATTTTATATGGGTCTCAAGTTTGTGGAATCGGCCTTGCTGGAGATTCCTCAACACGGATACTTCTATGCGTCCAAGTTTGCCGATTTGCGCTTGCAATCCACCGTGGATGCCTTACGGGCCTGTCATTCCTTGCAAACCATTATTGCCAAGGAACCCACCGATCCTTCCTTTACTAGGGAATGTCACAAAATTGAACGATTGCATTATTTGGCTATGCAGCAGTACGATAATTTGGGAGAGTACGATGCGATTCGACAACGAGTGCAAGCAGAATTGGATCGAGCGTATCATCCGTTGGGGGATTTGGGTGCTGCTACTGCTGTACGGCCGACGCGGCATCAGCGAATGACATCGGCGGGGACCATGGCGCTCAAGAGTGCTCGTCAACATCGGTCCACCACAAGTAATGGAAGTGCAACTGGTGGTCATGCTGGGTCCTTTGATGCCTCGTCGATTTCAGACACTTTTTTGGCATGTGGAGATTCCTTGTCCAGTGTCTTTTGTCCTCCGTCCTATGCGACAGCCACGGCGAGTGGATTTCCGGGAGCAAACCAGAATGGCAAGGACCCACCGACGGTAGCAAGTACGAGTAGTGATGCCGATAAGAATTTGGCCTTTCCGGATTCCTCCGTACCGGATCAGAATTTGACCCGATTCCCTCCAGAAGGGCGACAACCCGAGGATCCAACGTCCTTGCGTCGGGATGATGGAAGCAAGGGTAGATTTCCTGAACCCAGTCAACTTCATGGAACACGACCCAGCAGAGGGTCACTCTTGGATGACGACCGATCCATGTCCGACTTGATGCGACCACTGCCACGACGACCCTGCAACGAAGATGGAGCCGAACATGCTACTCCAGTGGTCCAACCTACTCGAAATGGAAGTTTCCGAAGACCCCGAGTGGAACGTGCTCCCAGTGAATATAGTTTGCAACGGGCTCTCTTTTTGAGTGGCCTGGAAGTGCAGGATGTGGCACAAAAGAGTACGCTTCCTCCCATTTTACCATCACCTCCCAGTGGAGAACTTCCCGAGGAACCGTTTACGCCCCAACCTGTTAGTAGTCAAGAGGCTCCCTTTGCACCACCCGGTGCGAAAAAGCGGGAAGAAGGTATGGTCAGCATGGAAATGCTCAACACTTGTTATCACGAAGATTTTGATCAACTTCGAAATGACGGTCGTATTGTCCTTCGCCATGTTCCTACCTACCAAGGGCGTATTCCTGGTTCCGTCAATGGGTGTACGGTGATTGCTCCACTCATGTGTATCCATCATTTTCACAATGAAAATGTAGTTCCCGATAGTGGTATTCCCGACCAAGTGATTGTCGAAGTGATTGATGAGGAAGCACCGACCATTCTTCCCGTGGTCCGCAAGAATTTGGGAGTCGTGAAAGATGCCTTTTTGATTCCCGTGGATGCCCATGATGCTTTGATGGAAATGCAGTACATGTGTCAAGAACAGTTTGTGACAGTGTGTGGAGGCAACGTGATGGAACCAGCCCATTTGGACCCCATGTTGACTGAGTTGAGTCAGTTGGGCCCCAAAAAGATTGCTGCTACATTTTTCTTTCATGAGCATGTCATCACGATTACACAATTGAACCGAGGCGGAGACAAAGTGTGGTTTGATATTATTGATAGTCTACCTCATGAGGAAACCTTGCTTCGCTTGGGAGAAACGGTGGACGAATCGTTGGCCAGTGACGGAGGAGCAGCCATTGGTATGGACTCCATACGATTGACCAGTGAAGGGACATGGCTCGACTCGAATGGTAACATGAACGAAGACACCGATGCCGTCGATCGCATCCCAGCACCTCCCAATGCCGTCCGCATCCGCTGCAAGGATGTCGATAGTCTGCGGGCCACACTGTTGTGGTATGCTTGCAGTGTATTTACCATGGAGAACCAAGCGTACATTGACACCTATCAATGGGATGAACAATTATCGGACTTTGATCCGCGCGTCTTTCAAGCGTTTGTATGGACGCAGGCATAAAACTGTTTTGAATACTAGAGAGAGGCGACAAGTTGTACCTTATAGCAACCATTTGTCCTCATTGTCGCAACAGTAGTGTAGCCAAAACACCAATCCCCATGGTATTCAAAACATCGTGATGCCGATGCACCAAATTCAATGTTACCGACAAGGCACTGATAGCAGGCAAGTGCCACCACGCCACACTGGCCAAGACCATGTGCTGCAACACATCCATGGCTGAGAGGCTTGCTGTGAGCATCAACCATCGTTGCAAAATCAACAAGGAAGATTGGGAAAGAACATGACGTTTGACCAAACTCTGCAAAAAGAATTCCATCACATAAGATGTATGCAAAAGCAACCAAAAAATTCGAAAGGAAGGATTGTACACCAGAGCCATTCGGGTGTCGACCACGGCCACCCAGACATTGATGCCATGCAAAATGACATGTTTGTAAAATAGATATTGTAATTTCTTGATGCGATACAAAAAGACTTCAACATCGGAGGGTCGACTTCCCAACTGTTTCCAGTTGTTGGAGAAACTATGCACGGGGAATTGTTGGCGGATCCACCACGGCGCTGTGACGCTTGCCAACAAAACCAACGGGGCAACAGTACCACTCGTAGTGGATGCCATGCCTTCTTGTTTGTACCATTCAATGGAATGCAAGTAGAGAGATTGCCATAAATTCAAAACTTGGTAAAACAAGTGTTCCATCATTTCCGCTTGGGTAACCATGGCACGTTGATGGAGGGTCCCTGACTGTCCAGGCGCATTCTGCACGTGCTTGTGTGGAAAGTCTTGGGCAGCCGTCCATGTCAAGAGAGACCCTAGTGTAGCCAAACAAATGTCGTAGGCAAAGAAAAAAAAAACAGCAGATGCCATGGTGGACTGATACGAGTAGCTGTGTTGGATGGTTCGAATCACACCAACCCACAAACAGAACCAATACGTAGCTCCCATGAGTCGATGGGATCGTCCATGGGAAGACAGAAAGAGTGATGGGAAACTCTGTACCAGAATCAAGCTAACGATCAAGAGAAAGAATAGAAGACTCCATGCTGAAAGGATTGGTATTTGTTGCTGGAGTTGTTGCAGGAGATCCATCCTTCATCATGGATCAACGGCTTGTTGGTGTTGTGGTCGTCGGCGAAGAGCTTGAGTTGTTGGCATTGGCATTGGATGCAGCTGACGTCAGCTCCGCATAGTTAGTCCAACTAGTCAAGAACTCGTAGATTCTCGACGCGATGACACCTTCCACCAACAACACAACGACCAAACGAGAGATGTGTCCAACAGTGCAGAACAACACAACATGAGTGCAACTACCGGTAGTACTCGAGCAAGCAATGCTACTACTACTAGTGCTACAGCAAGCCGAAGACATGCGATTTGGTCACTTGGTGTTTTGATTCTGATTGGACAGAGTTTGATTTTTTGGAGGCTTCGTCCTGTGCTTCCTAGTTTGGCAGATGTTGCCATGTCTCCTTCATCGGCTTCTAGTACGAGTCGAGGGGGCAGCGTCAGTGGTGCTCCCATTACTTTTGTGTTTGTGATTGGTCTCGAAGGAACGGGTCATCATTTGTTGTCAGCCTTGGCACGAGCCTCGCCGTCGACGTTGTGGTATCAACAACGTGGGATCCATCCTACCCAAACGCGCGACTTGGCCAAGGCCTTGTTAGACGAAGATACACTGGAGTCACTTTTCAATGTCCATTGTCAAACCGCACGACAATCTTCCTTGTCCATGCAAAAAGATACAGTTTCCACTGCAGCCATGGAAGTCAAAAAGAAGGCTGTCAACTCCTACGTGGCCCAACGGGCACAAGCAATGAAGAAGCAGCAAGAACAGCAACAAGGGAACCATCGTCGATTGGCAAGCAACCAACAACCAGTTCGATCGGTGATTGCTCCCAATACAGTTCAATTGCAATTTCGTGTGGTGGATATTTTGAGACGCATCCAACGACAAGTGGTACAGGAACAGTCACGCAGCAATAACAACAACAACAATGATCATGATCATGTTGACAATGATGATCCACCTCCCAAGTATTTCTTGATCAATTCCGGAGCTTCCTCACCTTCATCTACTGGTCAACTTTCTTTTCCCAATTCCAAAGGATTATGTCGAAATGTCAATTTTCCCAATTTGGATCTTTTGTACGGTGCTTGTCAACAAGCCCAAGTGGCTTGTCGGCATGTCTATCTGCATCGAGATCCAGTGGCCGTGTTAAGATCCACCACCATTTCGAGACTTTATAATCCGACCGTTTTGGCGGCGATACATTTGTATACTACTCAACTGCGAGTTATCTATACATTGTTGGAGACGCATGCCGACAAGACACTTGGTTGTTGGGACTTGCTATCGTCGCCTGCAAGCGATTCACCGTCAGATGCCCTGACCAAGCATCCCAATGCTCGGACTACCGGACTTTCGGTGCATCAACTCTTGGGATGGACGGATTATTCGGAATTCTCATTGTTCTTGGAGTCGGTCTATCGAGCACCGGCTCCCTTGACAGAATCCGAACGAGATGCTATTGTCCCGTCCAACCTTCGGCCATACTATCAATCTTTGCAACAACGTCATTTGGATGTGCAGAGTCTTTGTCAACGTCAATTATCGGGTTGAGGTTCGACGACTACAGCCTTCCGGTTCGTTTCGTGCTGTTGGTGGAAGGATCGCCAATATTCTGTTGTGATGATGGGATGCTTCCAACAAGAATTTGGCGTGGTCAGGTTGTCAATAGCGTTGGTTACCCCCTGGCCCCTCGTGTTCCCAAAACGGTATACATCTGTCGACACGATCATCCACGATTTACAACTTGTGGAAAGAGAACCAAGAAAAATTGGAAGTGGCGCATTGGTTTAGGAACGACCTTTCGTGAATGGGTGTTCAGGGGTTTGTTCTCCTTTTGTGGAGAAGAATTTTGCAGCACAAGTTTCAGGAAAAATATCCTGGATGTTGTTGTGGACCCCCAATGTTTATTCTACTCTAGTACTAGCGGGAGAAAAGATGATTAGACGCAAGTTTGTCTCAAACCTGATGGTTCGGTTAATCCAGAGAAACTTGATTAGATGTTCTTGGTTACATACTTCAAAGATATCCCGCAGTTGTCATGAATCCACGTCCATACCAACTGACTTCGGATTAGTGTTCGGTGCGGAAGATGGCACCTCCTTTTGGCAACCGAACTGTCAGCTGCCAGAGTGTTCCCGCGTGTCCAGAGGCTAGATAGTCAACAAAGAGTGTAGTCCTAAAAAGACTCTGGATGGTCGACTGCACGACAAACGTGGTCAGCCCCGGAAAAGAAAGTGGCGGGTGGTGTTGATTGGATGCAATATTGGATGCCATCCTAAATTGGATTGGATGGTTGCACAGTACTAACATTATACACTAGAATATTCCGGGAACGAACTGTTTGGTGTCCTCGCTTGATGCCGTCTTCAAGTGGAACGTCCTAGTGGGGAAGGTGAGAACTAGATTGGACGAGTTGCACGGCATAACTCCTTCAATCAACTTGCATACAAGCATCACAACTACCTAGCCATCAGCTTTCAAGTCTAGGAAATCCAAAGAACTCGAATCCCTTGTGGAACCGAATGCGAGCGTTTGGGATTTGGCCTAAAGTATGTCCAACAACTCCAACTCGCAGCTGGTAGAGTACCATCGTGGAGGGTTCCCCACGAACAATATATTGTATGGCCTACGCACACTGTCTGCTCTCTCAGGTAGTAGAGCACCGCTACAACGGTAGTGGCTACTACGTTTGGTAGGGCGGCCGTTTGTGGGTGGTCCTGGGGTAGTCATTGAAACCAGAACCCCGGATCAAGCAATGCTCCCCAACCACCACCTCTCTACGGCAACGTGGAGAACGATTTTCGAAGATATGAAATGTCAATCGGACTGGCACACAAAACCATAAGTCGTGGACCCATTGTCCCAAGGAGTTACTTTTCAGCCTGGTTCGTTCATTGAGGTACACGAACAACGACCGGTACCCGCTTTTCTTAAATCCTGTAAAATAGACATTTCCATTACTTAGTGAATACCCAACCGGCACCACAATGATGCCAAGCTAGGGACAAGCATTAAATGCATCGCTCGCTCTAAAATCCCATTTGTTAAATACATTCTTCGTTTCCATGCACTGCGTCCTGGTGAACATATCCTCATCCTAAATTGTGAAAAGTTGATTAGTGTTAGTTTGCTGTGAAACTACTTATTGACTTTGAAGCAAGAAGATGCCATCCATTAAGTAGTTATCGTAGTAGTTCTTGGATAGCCGTGCGGCTTCACAAATCCGAACGTCGAGAAACCACAGCGTTTGGATTTCGAAAATGTCAAGCCGAAAAAGGAACAACAGTCTCTCCCCAGAAAATATCATAAAAATAATACCCGCAACATGTGCAGATCAACTCAACGAACAATCAGTGTCAAACGACCAGCTTTGGAATGTCAACCAAAGTTGAAGACAATGAAGCCTGTCAAGGCTGTGACCTTCAACCCTCAGGTTAGAGTGCATTTCCACATCCACGTGAATGACATTCCCGAACGTGTAGTGTCCAAAACATGGTACAGTGCCGAAGAGCTGGCCGTTATCAGACAAGAGGTATCACAGGCCGCCAAGACTAGGTCCCCTGAAGATTTTGAATGCTTCAGAGGATTGGAATGCTTGGCACCAAGCGGTGCTGAACGCCGTCGCAGTCACAAGTTCCATGCATGGGATGCCGTGCTTGATGAGCAAGACCGCCAATGGGATCTACACAACCTTGAGCCTGAGGTCCTTGCCGCTAAATACCACCAGACCACTCTGGAATCCACCAAGGATGCCTACTTGATGGCACAACGCGATGAGGAGTCTGCTCTCGACGTTTTTTCACCGTTTTCCGAGAGCAGTCGCAACAGCCGGCGGCGAGCCCGACCTGCCTTCCTCTTGCCATCCCGCGTCTAATCACCCTCTGGAGTTCGTCGTAAAACACTTTGGGTGACTCTTTTGAACTTTTGGGAAGCTAATGTAAATAGAATACTAGATCAGCAGTTTTGCTTACAGCCTTGTGCCTACCATAAACGTAGCGATACTCGTAGCCGTACGATTTGAAAGCCAACCTGATCTCGGCTATCACGCAACCACCATCGATCGTCTTAGAATGAATGAAGTTAATACAGACAAAGGTGTAACACCTGTCACTCTATTAAGAACTACTAGGGATACTGGTGTCATTGGCTTTCCCCTTCTTGTTCTTGACGGCCCCGTTCTTCTCCAGTGCCTTCTTGAACGTATCGCTGGCCCATGCGCAATATCGCTTCTCGCCGCCAAAGTTGGGCGATGCCATCTCTGTGTAGATGTTAGCAACAATTTTGACAGTGTAGTTGAACAATGGCTCTCCCTTGTAACTGCTCTGCATATTCTCATCGGCAATCACAATAGCGTTCTTTGTGATTTCCGTGAGATCCTTCCAATTCTTTTCGCGCACAGACATGATAGGGAACAGCCGAACCATCAATTGACCCAACAAAGAGAAGGTGTTCACCCGAGACAAAGGATAAGCAACAGATGGTTGCTTTGTGGTCATCGTTCGGAGAATAGCAATCCATTTCTCATCTGGGACTTCCTCCATGAAGATTCCAACAAAGTGCCGTTGGCATGCCTCATATCCCTGTTTGGAAGCTTCTGGGTCAGGTGAACAACAAACGCTGTAGACAGCTGACGCAACCCGGTGCCATAGTTCCTTGTCAGGAACACTCTCTAGGTCTGCGTCTGGATCAGCCTTGCTTTGGTCAATCAAAGTAAGTTGTACCATATGTCTGTAGGTCTTTTCGATGCAAACCATGGCTGGAAGTGCAAGAGTGCGATCATTCTCATACGTTCCATGCGCCAGCTTGAAAAGAACACGTTGCAAATGCCCTGACGCAAGGAGAGACAGCGTAGGTTTCTCCTCAAGCTTTTTGGCGTATTCCTCGATATCTTCTGTCTGCAAATCTGGGACAGCAAACTCAATCGTTGAAGCAATTCCATCAAAGGTGAATCCTCGAGCACTTCGATAAGCGGCCAAAATGTCGAAGATGTCGCCAGCAAATCTCCAGTCATCTGGAGGCTTGAAGAGGTGGAAAGAACTTCTCATAATAATGGCAATGCCACAAGCCATCCTATCCGCAATACCACTGATGAACTTGGCTTTGGGAAGCTTTGGTAGGAGGTACAAAAATCCTCGGATCTTTGGACGCAGCTGAGGTTTACAACAGTATATGGAGTTAGGCTTTTGCGATAATCACGTGACAGGGACCATATCAACCATCGAACTTACCGATTGCACTGGGTACAAATGAATACTGGCTCTTAGGATAGTGACAACAACTCGCTCCACAAGGAATGGGTAAGGGACCTCGCCCTCCAGCTTTCCTGTGACCCTGGTCATTACCGCTTCGAACTTGGGCAAGAAAAACGGCAGCAGATCCACAGCTCGGTCTCTGTTGGCAAGGAGTGCCCTGGCAGCGAGCTCCAAGGCAAAGGCTTGGTGTTGCTCGAATGATGGCGAGTCACCAGGGGGGAACTTGTCCACTCCATCCAGCAAAGCCTTGACACAGTTCATAACAATAGGTAACTTAACGTTGGTACCAAACACAACAATCTTTTCCACACCAACTCTTTGGGACACCTGTAACAGAGTCTTTTGGTTGGCAGTCATCTCACGGCGACTCATTTCGGGTCTCATAGGCTCAGCATTCTGCTCAATGCGACCACCACCACCACCCGCTCGTTTGCCAAAGAAGGACATCTTAAACCAGCTCTTCTTGGACGAATCCTTATCATTGACACCCTTGTAGTGTTCGTCAAGCTTTTGCTGTGATCGTCGAGCAAACGTCGACAGCGATAATACATTGCCGTTGCTGTCGGCAAAATCGTCCAGGTCGGCCAGACCTGCGGGGAGTGCCCGAGCATCCCGCAAACAGCAAATGACCTCAATGAGTTGAGGCCATGCACCCTTGACTCGTGTGAACAGGGTGCGGACGATCTTGAGACCCATATTCAATGCAAGGAGTCCACGGTAGGCTGCTGACCCTGACAAGTCCACGCGCTTCGGATCCACCGATTCAAACTCATGGACCTTGAGTAGCTGATGTGGAATTGGAGAATCAGGATCCACAATGCTCATGGTGTCATCGTCGTCTCCCGATTGCGCAATGGGAGCGCCACTATCAATTCCCGCAAACTCGAGCGAAATGCATCCCGTGATGAATTCTCGCCCTTGAGATAGCAAGAACGACATGATCTCATTGAGAATTTGGTCAAGGCCAAAGTAGGTGGCAATACGAGCCATGCGCTCCAATCCCTTGAGACAATTCAAAATGAAACCGTCATCCCAGGAGCGGACAAAGGCACTAGCAATTCCCTTCAAAGCGGGTTTGGCAATCACCAAGAACATATCCTTCTCGTGGACACCCACTTGATTGATAGTCTTGATGGCCTCTTCTGCAGGTGTAAAGGAAGCGGCAGCGACCTGTTTGCTGAGAAGCTCACCCCAAGCGGATCGAAAGTGCTCTGCGTTGTGTCCTCCGGCAGGAATGTTGATGACTTCTCCCAAATCTCTTTGGACTTGGATTTCGGACTCTTTGATTTGCTCGTACAGCGCAGTGAGCAAGTCTGAGGGAACATCATCACCATCGTTGATTCCACGGTTGTTGGCAATGAACTGTTCACAGGTCATTTTGGCATTTTTATTCATGGGGTTGTGCAAATCCGTGTTGAGCATAATGGTGGAAAAGGCAAGGACATAGGTTGCGTCCTTGCTCTTGAGGGGAGTCATGTCTCCCTGTTGCTTGAAGTACTCCTGTGCAAAGGCCTCCATGAAACGGTCAATGCACTGGGCTTCTCCGGGCATGCGGAACTTGTGTAGAAAAATGCGGAGGGCAGAGGCAAAATCATGATCTTGGCTGAAATCAAACTTGGCTACAAAGGCTCGTCGGACTTGATCTTCAAAGGGGTAGTCCTTGGCTGGACCTTTGCCCAAGTATTCCCCCAGCAAGGTTCGGTCCACCCCAGGAGCTTGGAACAAGGCCTCGGCGACTTCCTCCGGAGTGGACAGCGCGATACCCAAATCCTTCCCCCGAAGGATCCAACCTTCACCACTCGAGGCATTGTTGAAGACTTCAGCTAGCTTGGACAGTGCCAACTTTTGCTTCTTCTTGTCTTGGTATTCTTCTTCTGTCATGTGCTCACCCCTGACATCGTCGTCCAAAACACTGGAGCTATTCTGTGAATTGAGGGTACGATCCAAACTCTTGTCTTTGGAAGACGCCTTGACACGACGTGCAATGGATTCGATAATCGTCAAGAGACCGTCCACCGCGAGGACATTCAAGGCATTCATGGGTACTTCGGCCATGGCATCGTTGGTGGGAGACGACGCAGCAGGTACATCTCCGTTCGCTTTGGCATTATTCGTCTTCAATAGACTGGAACTTCCATTGCGATTGCTAAAACTGGAATTGTTCTTTGCATCCATCATGGCTGCCTTGTCCATTTCGACGGCGACACCTGGCACAGTCGTGGATCCCGACATGTCTCCGAGGGTGGCACAAATATGGGCGTACAGATTGGTACAGTTGACATCACAATCGTAGTTCAAGTACAAATCTTTCATCAAGGCTGGTTCTTGGCAAAACTCGAGCAAGGATTCCAAGGCGACCTCCCGCTCCTCGTTGCTGGTGGAATGTTCCAAGATTCTCAAATGGACCGACGTCAAAAAGACTTCAAGAGGCACTTTGAGATGGTTACTAATGGTTTGGAATAGATTGAAAATGACCCTCATGGTCAAACTCAAAATGACCAAATCGTGCGAGGTACTCCAGCCCAAGAGGAACTTGCACAGATCGTTTTGGAGAATGGAAATCTCGTTGGAGGTCAAGTCATCGGTGAGTGTCTCCAGGGCGATATTGACGAGCATCAATGAGTTGACGACGTAAGCATCGGAATTCTTTTGTGGATTCAAGAGAGAAGCCAACTTGAGGAGAATAGCTTCTCTCGCCTTGGAAAGGTTGGGATGGGAAAAGACCTCCAAGACAATCTGTCCGAGCGCATCCGAGGCCGCACTCTTGAGAAGAGCGCTCGCTCGCTTGGCCCGATGCGAGACATGAAGACACGTATCCAACAAGCCTACAATGATCTGGGGCTCCAACTCTTGCGAGGCACAACGAACAATCAAGGCGGAAATTTCTAGGAGCTTGAGGACGACCTGCTCGTCTTCATGGTTGTTGAAGTACTTTTCCATTCCGGATCGGCGGCGGGCCTCAATCTCCGCGGAAGATCCCGACTCCTCGAAGGTACACAAGAGGAGTGTGTTGGCAATGGTACGATAGGAGTCCGGCTGGGATGCCATAAAGCCGTAGAGAACAAACTTGTGAATGGCATGGAGGGCTGCCCCCGTGACGGGAGCGGAAATGTCCCGGCCCTTGATGGCATCGCAAAAGGGTGTGAGGTATAGCGAAGCGAGGGGTTGCTGTTCGGCCTGTGTGATTTCCCACTCGGAAAGCGTGTTGTGCAACTCTCGCAGCTGCAAGAGCAGCGGGTGCTGCTCCTCGGTGGGGAGTTCCTCCATGAATCGGAGAGGCGAGACATATCTTGAATCGGTTCTCATGACATTCAGGACATTGTGGACTTCTCCCTTGATGACTTTTGAAACGGACGTTGGATGAATCAAGAGCGCTCCAGTGACTTTGGAGGGAGAATGTCCTTGTCCATTTTGCGATTCGGGCGGGGCGGGTGCTCCTTCTGGGTTGGTAGAAGCCTCGGCGGAATCTGAGGTAGGATCCGTCGTGTCGCTGGACATGGTTGGAAACGTCCCGGCCCAATCCAAGGGGTGACTACTACTACTAGTTGTTGGTTGGTCTGGATATGTAGTTGACGTTGTGGTTGTGGTGGGTACTGGTAGTTTGGAGGTTTGTGTTTGTTGCGAAGATAGAAGGAAAGCGTTCTCCGAGGTCTCTGGCTTGCTGGCGAAAGTATGCTTGTGACTGGTCACCGGAGTGTCAGGAGAATAGGCCGAGAGTGGAGGCACAGGCTTGGGAGGGTTGTCTGCTACTCTGGACGCCAATGGAATACTACTTTTTCCAATATTCGGCCGCGCCGCATCAATCATCGGTGCCATTGTGCTGGATCAAAAACAGGGCCACCACCCTACTACCACCCGCTAGAGACCCTTCCTTGCGTATACTCGCTCTCGTTGGAGCCAGAATTTCCAACAAGTATATGCCCTCGTAAACAAAGACTCCTCTTTCATTCGCTACAAGACGTCGTAGGCGCGGCCACAACGACAGGGATACTCTATGTTGCTTCTGGGATTATTGCCGATCGAGCAAAATGACTCGAAACAAGTCATATTTCTCGATCCTTCATATCTTTTTGCTGCCAACGAACAACAACAACCCACCACCACAACAATCTGTTGCTCGCATTCGTTTTCGCGCAGCACGCACGGGACAAAATGACCCATGTCGTAGGTCATGTCGTGGAAGAATCCGTCTGGATGTTGTACGTACGCTGTGCACGACCCACGTCAGAATGCTCCACGTTGTCAAAAGGAGGAGGAGGAGGGGCCATCGGCAGCAATGCGTCGTTCGTCGGCGTCGTGCACCACAGACCACCACCACAACAGACCGTTGACGGCTACTAGTAGTACCGGTAGTAGTAGTAGTAGTGGCACAACAAGTACAGTAGTAGTGGGGTTCAACAACTACTTTCTACCTTCATCACCATGCTTCAATACGACAATTCTGCCTTTTACTTCTTTGCCTTGACGTTCTTGAGCATTTATTTGGTTCCATGTACGTAAACGTAAACGTAAACGTAGACCAAACCTGGGTGGTGGTTCGACTACGAGCGTCGTGGGTCCATGCTTGAATCTTGCTTCTCACACTCGTTTCCGTGCTTTTTTTGTTATCCATAACCACTGCAACCAACAACAACAACAATGACAATGAATCAACAGCTTGGATTTCCATCATCAGCCGCGTCTACCATGTCACCTTTGTCAAGGACGAAGACTTGGGTGCCGTTTCTCGAACCTCGGCGGAAAAGACCAAGGCTGAGGACCTCAAAAAGGAGTCCAAGGGTCTTGCCACCTTGACCAAAAACAAGGGATTCATGATCAATCTCGGAATTACTGTTTTTCTTACCCTCGTTTTCTTCTGGTTAGCTATCAATGTGTCCAATGATGGAGAAGTCAACTCCTTTGATCCCTTTTCCATTCTCGAGATTGAGGCGGGCAGTGATTCCAAGGCCATCAAAAAGGCGTACCGTTCGCTCTCGCTCCGTTATCACCCTGATAAGAACCCTGGAGATCGGGCGGCTGAAGCCAAGTTCATGATGGTTTCCAAGGCCTACGAGGCATTGACCAACGATGAGGCTCGCGAGAACTGGGAAAAGTACGGAAACCCCGATGGAAAGCAATCCTTGGAAGTCTCTATCGGTCTTCCTGATTTCTTGTTGGATACCTCCAACCGAAACTTTGTTCTCATGGTTTATTTGATTATTATGGTTGGAGTCATTCCCTTTTGTGTTTGGACCTACTACTCGGATTCTTCCAAGTTTGGAGAAAAGGATGTCATGTACGATACGTATTCCTGGTACCATCATGCGCTTGATCCCCACACCTTGGTCAAGTCCTTGCCCGAAGTCTTGGCGGGATCTGCCGAATTCCGCAAGCGCAATGTGCCCAAGACGCAGGAAGACAAGCAAGCCATTGCCAAGGTCATGACGGCCGTCAAGACACAAATGCAAAAGCCAAAGTACAATCATCCCGTGTGTGTCAAGGGAAATGTTTTGCTTCATGCCCATTTGTTGCGAGAAACATCCAAGATTACCAACCCTTCCTTGCTCGACGATCTCAAGTACATGCTCCGTCTTTCCACTTCCTTGACGGATGCCATGATTTCTGTCTGTCAACATCAAGACTCCATGCAAACCGCTCAAAACTGTATCGAATTGGGACAATACATCACACAAGCCATGTGGGTCAAGGATTCGACCCTCTTGCAATTGCCTCATTTCACTCCCGAAGAAGTCAAGCACTGTGCGACGGGCAAGGCCAAAGCTGGTTCTATTCTCGAATACCGTGCCATGCCTGAGGATCAACGCAAGGGGATGGCCAACTTCACTGAGCAGCAAAAGAAGGATGTTCAAACCTACCTTGAGATGTTGCCTGATATTTCCGTAGATGCCAAGGTATTTGTGGATGATGATGAGGACGATAAGGTATATGAGGGAGATTTGTGCACCGTCAAGGTTACCATTACTCGAAATCATCTCAAGGAGGGTCAAAAGGCTGGTTTGGTCCATGCTCCACACTTTCCTTACCCCAAACAAGAAGCTTGGTGGATCATTTTGGGAACCAAGGAGGGTAAGATTATCAACATTGAAAAGGTGGGAAGCCCCGACCGAGTTATTGAACACAACATCAAGTTTTTGGCACCCCGCGTCGGCCACTACGATTTCGATCTCTTCGTCAAGTCCAACGCTTACATTGGTTTGGACCAAACGACCAAGGTCGAGTTGGACACGTTGGACAATTCCGCACTTCCAGAATACGCCGTTCACCCTGACGACGCCAAGTTGGACGATGAACCTACCTTGTTTGAAGAAATGTTGAATGCTAATATTGAACAAGATTCCGATGATGAAGATAGTGATGATGAGGATGAGCCTGCGGCTCCCACATCGGCCAAGGATGCCATTGTCCCCAAGACGGATGCAGAGCTCAAGAAGGAAAGGCTTCAAAAGGCTCGGCAACAAAACGATGAGGACAGTGACGAGGATGACGACGATGTGGATGAAGTGTACGCACAAAAATAAGCAAACAAACAAAAGAGCAAAGATAGTAGATGGTATTGACAAAGTACAGGATGTATCATTTTCGCTACACTACTCGTAGTAGAACGTCCTTCTACATGACTGGTAGAGTGGACAACGACGATGAATAATAGTGGATGCTTCTAGGAATAAGATACCCGAAACAGTATTACTACTGCAGAGGTCACGCCCATCAAGCACGTAGTCTCAGTGCTTGCATCCATTTTGCCCAAGTTCCTCTCGCAAGTCACTTTTGACTTTCTTTACAGTTCTGGCGCACAATCCCTCTCTGGCAACTTCATTGCCCCAAACATTCAAAATGTCATGACTCTTTTCCTTTTTGGATTCTATATCATTCGGTACGAGTATACGGTACGCATTTTCTGCTGTTCTTTTGTAGGTTCGTTGGCTGCTGATGATGACATGGTGTTGGCTTGACTTGTTTCGTTTTGGTGCGAACAGTGAACGCGCCTGTTTTTGAGTACATCGGTTGGTATCCACCTACTGGGCATATTGTGATGGATAACGACGCCAGCGCCAACCCCATTGCATCCACCACACACCCACAAACCTGGTGTTGGCTTCACCCAAACAACCAACCGATAACACACAAGTATTCTTCTACCACCGTGTCACCAGCAGAATGAAGTGGGACATATCATTCTGCACATGTCAATTTCTCCTATGTTGGAATGCATTCTTCACTCAAGCATTCCATCTATGGGTCTCCCCCCAAACCATGTTGGGACGAGAATCTTTGGCGTTTGACGTGAGAAGCAATCATGTACCAGAGGTCGCTACCACCACCAAACGTGGTATGCTCCACTCCTCCACCGCATTGTCGGCAATGCGTCAAAAGTCTTCCGAAGAAGTCGCCCATGTGACCCATCAACTCAAGTACTACGACTCTTTGTGGGCCGACAATTCGTTCATGGAGCGCATGTACAAGGGGGATGTGTATCAAGCCATGGCGAATGAAATGGTGGATCGACTGCTATCATCCAATTCTTCAGAGACAAATACCAGTGGAGAAACCGTATTGAATATTCTGGATGTAGGATGTGGAACAGGCGTTCTCTGGGAGTACCTTGCAGGGGCAGCCAAGCAAGCCAATGCTACGCTGAATATTACCGCTGTTGATTTTTCCCACACCATGGTGGATATTGCCAATTACACTGCAGAAACGGTGATGGGACCAGAGGAAAATCGAACGGGAGACGTGATGATCTATTTGGTGCATCAAGATATTGTGGATTATTGTGATGAATTCCGGACTTCCTCGGGTCTGGATCTTGTGTTTGATGGCGCCATTGTCAACAATTGTTTTGGAAACTTTTGGGATCCTCGAGCTGTATTGGAGATTCTGCCTGCTAAAAAGTTGATGGTATCAGCCCCCTCTGGTTTGGAGGAAGTGTCGGTCGAGCATCAGGACAACACACGGGTGGTCCCTCATGCTACTCCTACCTCCACAATGGATATGGTGTCCAAGTGGACTTTGGGATTGCCCCTGGCTACCACCTACTTTAGCAAGGCATCCGACAACTACTACTTGATGGAGCTGGAGCATGTTTCTTATCGGTCGTTGCCCCGTGTGCAACGGTATCGTGGTACTGTAGACAATGGATATGGAAGAGGTGGCAAGAAGCTCGGAGTCCCCACCGCAAACCTTCCCTCGAGTCTCTTTCAAAATGCATTGGAATCGGTGGATACAGGAGTGTACTTTGGTTGGGCGACACTAGAAGAAGAATCACAAGATGGATCACCAGCAAGCTTCAAGGGGCCGTTCAAAGCTGTCGTCAATGTAGGGTTCTCACCCACATTTGCTGGACAGGAAAATGCAGAGAAGATCATTGAAGCTCACTTGATCGCAGACCCATCTAGTGGTGGGCCCACAATAGACAAAGACTTCTATGGTCAAGTCATGCGATTAGAATTGGCGGGCTTTGTTCGCCCTGAACGAAAGTTCGACGGATTCCCTCAACTCATTGCTCAAATTCATGCAGATGTGGACAATTCCAGAAAGGCACTGGACAACACGCCCTATCGCGAGTTGCAGTATGGAAGTTTCATTCAAGGAACTAGTAACAGCGCCGACAATAAGGACGTGGCAATGACTTGGATTGGATCGGGTGGGGGTGATATCAAGGCTAGTTGGGAGTTTGCTGATTTCACAGAAGCACTGGAGGATGGCTTGAAAAAAACTCCACCCTTTTAAGGCAGTTTAAAGCAAGCAAGCGCTGCACATATTGCCGCGCGAAATGAGGAAACACAACTATTCAAGAGCTTTTGCATAGAAACATGCAACATCTTACAATAACTTTTTACAAAATCATACGACTGCAGATTAATCATATGTAATGAAAAACAATCTAAATCACTGTTTAGCCAAGAAAGCCTCACAATGTAAGAAAATACAAAACAAAACTTATGATTTTATATACCATGAATTTTCAATTCACAAGGCATCTGGGTCCCGTAGTGTAGTTGGTTATCACTCGAGGTTCTGATTCTCGCGACCCGGGTTCGATTCCCGGCGGGACCTAGGAACGTTGTTTTTGCGTCTCGCAGAAATTTTGCCCTCTAGATCTGACTGTAGTGGGTCCCGTAGTGTAGTTGGTTATCACTCGGGGTTCTGATTCCCGCGACCCGGGTTCGATTCCCGGCGGGACCTCTTCTTTTGCCCCAATTTTTTGCGTCACTCCCCCGTTTTGGATCCCGTTACCGTTAAAAGTAGTATTGCGATAAACATCATTTCTGTCTTTTCATGCACATTTGGTTGAAGGTTCTGACTGGAGTCGTTAAAGCGTGCAATGCAGGTATTGCCTTTCTTTGTACTGACGAGCGGTCAAGAAGCACTCCAAGCCTCATTTACACTATTGTTGTTGCGACTTGCGACAGCGAGCTACTACCCACCCCACCTCGCTACGCACCGATGGTGATATCGAGAAATAATGCCCGATTATCTTCATTACGGAACCCGTCGTCACAACGAGGAATCTCTCCAAAAACAAAGTTAACGCTGTTTTTGATTGGAGTTGCCGCCTGTGTTGTTTTGAATGTCAGTCTCCTTGCACAGTATGTCATTAGAGGGGAAGCGAACGTTGCAGCTTTGAATGGGTCTTCCTCCAAGCCAGTGGTTGTGGCCCATGTTGTGTCTTTGATCAAATGCTCCAAGAAATCCAGCGTCACGGGTTTTCTGGATGCCGCGGCAGTGCTCCGACATTCCATTCATCAACAGTCGGTGCATGGTCCAAACTCCCCGTCCAAATATTCCTATCAAATGTACGCGATTGTTCACGAGAATTGTCGGGAACATGCCCATGCCCTGGATCGACTGGGTTACAATGCTCTGGTAAAGCCTTCTCCGATAACACCTGATGAACTACCTGAGGGATATTTGAAGAATCACATTGAACAAGAGAATTGCTGTGGATCGGCAGAGTTCATCAAGTGAGTATCCCAAACAACGAAGCGGGTTATTCTGTGGATGTCCTACAGCAATTCATTGACTAACAATTTTTCTCTACCACACAAAGATTGTATGCATATACGTTGATGGATCATCCCATTTCGGTTCATTGGGATATGGATGTGGCTATTTTCCAACCCATGGATGATTTGTATGACAGCATGCTGTATCCTAGCAGTTCCCCTATTGGACGACAAGCCCGCTCTCGCCTCGAACTCCAACATCCAGAACGTAAAATTCCTGACAAAATTGATGCTTTTTTGACGAAAGACATCACTTCTTCAAAACCATGGGAAAAGCGACAAGCTGTACAGGGTGGCTTCTTGGTGGCACGTCCCCAAGAAGGTATTTTGGAACGATACATGGCATTCATTCGGGAAGGGAATTACACCAAAGGTCGTGGAGAAGGCACGGGTTGGTATGGGATGGGATATGGTGGCTTCCAAGGAGCCATGGCGTACCAAGGAGTGGTGGCATATTTCTATGACCAACTTGCTCCGGACACGGCTGTTGGTACGTGGTTCTAACGATTGTCGACGACTACTGCCATGATGGATCTCCTGCTCACTTTCGTCTGTTTTACTATTGGAAACTGAAACCTTTAATTGACTACTTTTCCGCAGAATTGGATGTTTGTGTTTGGAACCAAGTCGTGGCCGACGTGATTTGGAGAGGGCCTGCGAAAATGGAACATTACGGACAATGCCGAGACCACCCCCGCATGGGAGGTTCCTACGAAATGAACACGCCCGAAAATGGCAAATGTCGGGATTGTCGTGCCCTCACCGACGTCAAGAGTGCCCATTACACGGCTTGCAAAAAGCCGTGGGAATGCAAAGTCCCACACCCTCGCGTCCCTCGTGACAAGGCAGAAGTACATCGCTTACAGGAACTCACCAACATTACAACTTGTGGAGTATTGTTTCATAAATGGTTTGAGCTTCGACATGGCTTTGAAGATTTGCTGCAAAAGACAGGCGGGGTCCAACCGGCGCCACGCAATGGATCCTTTCGTCGGGAATTTTTTGCAGGTTCATGTCGGGGGATTGACGATTACATTCCCATGATTCCGCCTCCGGAGGATTTTGATAGTAAACTGCTATATGGATTCTAACATGAAGAAGTCAAGTTAACCATTGGTACCGTACCCTTCCAGAGTTTTGTAGTTGCACTAGCTCGCTAGAGCGGTGGTGCATGTTTCAAAATCAAGAGAATCTTTGACTCCAAGGACCCAGTGTCCACGAGGCCGAGCTCGTAGACATGTACGAGGTTCTCTCACACGGAAAACTCCAAGTCGTACCACAACAACAACACGAGAGAACCCCTTTACTACTGGTGGGTCGTAGTCGTAGTCGTCGTGTGGTGTGTCATTGGAGGGAGTGGTTGTTGTTGTTGACGACCATGACCGAAAACTCCACAACAACAGGGAAAATGAGTTTTCTGCATCCCATCCCAGAACGGATACGCCCCCCCTTGTTGGCAACGGCAGTGGTAGTAGTGGCAATGCTAGTGGCAGCACCCGTTCGAGTCGTTTCTGCGCTGTTCGATGTAGTGCGAACGGCCGTGGGTGTTGCGATTGGCATTGGATTTGGATTGGGTTTGGCCATGCATGTCTATGAACATTTGCATTCTTTGAAAAAAGAGTCACCATCATCGTCTCCCAAGCCTCTTTCCTCCAGGACAATGCCACCCCCGCCATTGCCTTCCAAGAGAATGGTATCCGGTGACACGTTGGGAGGCCCTTCGCTTTTGGAAGATGGCACTTCCTATTTCTCTCTCATGAACTTGGCAGGATATCCTTCTCAAGATAAAGTACTGCGAGCACAAATACTCAAATCGGATGCCCCCTTTTGGAATGTCACATACCTCTTTACCGATGTTCCTGTGGCCGAACAAAAGGGGCCCAACCTGGTGCAATCCGATTGGCCAGGCTTGCCGGCACCGGTTTCCAGAGAGTTGGGTCGATTTGTGGAACATTTGATGAGAGACTACGTGTCGGGATGGTATTGTCGACTTGATTCGGGCTGTGTATTCAGGGATGAACGAGCCAAGCGAGAGGAAGGGATCTTACGTGATGGTCAGCGAGCCGAAGATGCCCCCGAACAAGAACAAGGTACCAAGCCACGTCGCAAAATGGTGTTTAGTACTTTGACACATAGACGCATTCCCATGCTCGATCAAACATATAAGGTCTTGTCGGTAGCCTTTGGATCGTTGGCGAATCGAGCCGAGCATGTCAACGTCTTTTCCTTGGCCCTGTTGAAGTGGACCCAAGTGATTGCACACACCTTCAAAGTATACAGAGAACTTCACAAAGCTGCTCAAGAGAAGAATCAAACGAGCCGTCCTAGCGAGGTCATGGTTGCCAAGGAGTTCCTTTTGGCTGGCAAACTCCACAAGGCCATTACGTTTGGTTTGGATGTTCCTTCCTTGCTATTTGCCGACGCACAGGGAACCGAGTGTGGGACTGGAACAGACAAGGAACCAAAAGATCCACATCAGGTACTGCATGAGCGTTTGTTCAACACCGATCTTCTACGAGAGTGCGAGTTAGACTACAATCGAGTCGTCGCCTCTCGGTTGGTACGTGCTCTGCTCCCTCGGTCCGAGAGTTCCTCACAGGTAGTCATGGCTCTTCTGGTCGAGATCTTTGCAGCATGTGTTTTGCAACCAACCATGAATCTGTGGGTGCCCACCTTTTTGAATGAACTCATTGTGAATTCTACCAAGGAAGCGGAGGACACCAATGCTACAGCGGAAGCCACGGATAAAATGTCCACCGATGGAACGGAAGTGTCAGCCGCAACAGCTCCAACGAATCGTGAAATGTCGACCGTTTCGGATGTGGACGGCTCTACGGCTGTCTCGGAGGCGGACCCAAGCGTCACATTGGAACGAGAACGCACCGCCTCGGAATCCGACTTGATTGAAGAAGAGGGAGTTGATGTCCCAGAGTCAGAGTCATCCGGTGTTAAAGATCCCAGGGATGTCTTGTTGAGGCTTGTAGTCATGGTATTGAAGGAGTTGCAACAGCATATCAATTTGGAACGTTGTCGATTGGCAAGGCAAAACAATCAAGAAAATGATGTAAACTACGATGACCCAGCCTGTCAAGCCGCCGTGTTGAGACTGGTCATGGTCATGGAAGCTACTATTATGCACGGTCGCTGCCAATATAGACCAACTATTGTTGCCGAAGGAGAAGTCCCACCGCCACGAGGAGAGGAGTCTCTCTGCCAACTATTGATGGAAATGACTTCCGACATGAACTCGTTTGAGCAACAGATTATTGCAATGGAACAAAATCCTGCTCCTTCTTTAGAACCGGCGGAAGTGTCGTCCTTTGTTCCAGAAGCCTATGAGGTCTCAACGTTAAGGACACTCATTTCGACCTGGATGCACACAGGTCAACTTTCCAAGGCGGTGAATTTGTTGACGAGGGGTGCCGCTAGCATCCTCCGGCCGTACTATGGAGATGACGCCTTCCTTGTCTACACTGCCGAAGCATTCCGAAACCAAATATCTATCCTCGAAGGTGTAGATGTTATGGTAGAAACAATGGCAGTCTTAGGAAGTCCACCTCTGGATTTGGATGCCGAGGCAGAACAAATATCCTTGGCGGTGGATACGAGTCTAAACGTGGCTTCAGGGAACCCTGAAGGAGGAGTTATCCCTGATGATGTCCAGTCACCTTCAACTCATGATATGATGGCTCACAACTTTGGAAGCATATCCAGTCCACGATACTTGAACTTCCACAAGAACTCTGCTTTTGCATCCAGTCTTCGCGACGAGAGGGATCGGCGTCTCCGTGCTTGGGAAACCCAAAAGTCAGACGAGTCTCTGGTCATGGTTCATCGTCCTGGTGCATCGCCGGATGAAGTGAATTTGCACCATGAACTTCACAGTCTCGCACGGACTTTCTACAACGGGACCAATCTGGTCTCCATTCGTGATGCTGCCAGAAAAAGTGAGCAAGGAGAAGTGGCAGATCCTGAGACGGCAGATAAGGAGCGCGTTTCCTTGATCACAGTCGAAACTGTCTCTGTACGACGTCGTGTGGAAGTCCCCGATGACGATTCATCCTTTTTGTTGCGGGCTCAGGTAAGTTTGGACGGAGCGAGTTGGTAGACATGACAAACGAACAGGGCTCTGACCATTCTTTCTATCCAGGCACGGCCATTGAACCCAGTCAGTGTCCATCGAGATGATAGGAATCATGATTTGAGTTACAGATGCTTCCTGGCAACGTACGAAGAGCCGGCAACGGCTTCCAGCCAGAGTCGACTCGGAGGGGGTCGGTATATCAGGCGTTGCTTTCTGCAGTATTATCCTATTGACCGTACAGCTACGATTATGCTCCACAATGATGCCAGGAAGTTGGATCGTCGCAAGGGAAAACCTATGCGGCAAATTGGCCAGCAAACCCAGCCTACTCCATACCTTTCTGGTGCCTTCCTTCGTGAGCGACACTTGTGTCAAAAATGGACTCCCAAGGGAGCAAGCACCCAAAAATTTCTGTCCAGCTCGGTCATGGAGGCCACTGACTTCAATGCTGCCCCCCGTACTGGAAGGGCTTTGGATTTCGTATTCAGAATGTCACTATTTGATCGCCCTGCGGTGGATTTGGCAGGGAAAAAGTTTTTGATCCATGATTCCACTGCAAAGGGTCACCACAGATCTGATGCTTCTGCTCTGGAAATAAGTGATGGAACGCTGAGCGCAATGCTGTTGAGTATTGGTAGGGAGTTCGGAAGGGGCGACAGCGACGGTGCAGGTGAAGGAGGTCAACGTATTGAGATGGGCCCTGATGGCTATCCTATGCTTTTCATGAAATTCAGCAAGAAAACCAGCGACGAAGTCACGACAGAGATAAAGCCATACAGAATGTCATTTGTTCGAGCTGCGCTGATGGTCACATCAGCTCGATACGAGGCTCAGCTTCAGGTATGTTTCGTTAAGCCTTTATTTCTGGGTCGCCCTGATGCACTATGTCTCACTTTGTCTTGACTGTTGTAGTGTTTGACGGAGTGCATAAAATCTGGGTCAGCCAAAAGCGCAACGAAAGCTAGAATAGAAGCACACTTGCGACCAACATTGAAAATTCTGGATTTCGCAAATGATAGAACGAATGAAAAATTGCGTGCGTCGACACTTCTTCGTGATTTGAAACTCGGAGTATATCACATCGATAGAGAGCAATTGAGGAGGAATGGTCTGTTGAATCCTAGAAACCCGACCAACATCATTGATCTTGGTGCCAAGGTTGAAGGCTCTGTACAGGCCAAAGATGTCCCCGAGATGGGTGTCTACGGTGTGACACCTAACACCACTCTCTACAAAATCCGTTGCAATGCAACTGTGAAACTTGTAGAAGATGATGATGGCGATTTGGAGCCATACCAGCTGGAGGATGGGTCACTTGCAAGAATTTATCGCGAAGAATGGGTTGTATATCGTTCGATGAAAGATTTCCAGGCCTTCCACAAGCATTTGAAGTCCCAAGTGGCGAACGCTGAATCTTCTGCAAGTACCAGTTCTCGCTTGGTTGGTGCCGCAACAGCCGCCTTCAGTACAGGAACTGTGGGTCGGCGGAATCGAAAAGCATTGATTCCATCTCTAGCACAGGCCACCAAAACAATATCTGGAACGAAGAAGGCTATTCTGAGGCGAGGAGAATTACTTGATGAGTATTTGGAATATCTGCTGACATCGGGTCGAGTCATGGACCGTTCAATGGAACTGCTACTTTTCCTGGGGGCATCCTTCCCATTCCCACCAGAAATTCCTCTTGATCAACCTCCCATGCGTCTTGTCGACCCACTAGGGCGAACCAACTTTGAGAGGCACATTGTGGCAATGAAAGAAGTTGCTCTCAATCTAAGTGACCAAGATGACTTGGACCCAGCTATTTCTAGGGCAATTGATGAATACACAGAACGATCAACAGATCCCGACCGAGCGAATGGTGAAAACCCCGAGGATGAGGAGTCCAACCTTATTGTTTCTATTCTGAACAAAGTTGACCAGGTTCCTCTTACCGAAGTCAGAAATCGCATTTTGGAATTGATCAAATATCAATTTGGCTTTGAGAATGCCTCCTTTTTCCGAAGTCGCATGCTCTCGGCTTTGGAGACAGCCTCGTTTGTGGCCATGACCAAAGGGAGCCAATTCCGGAAACTGCTCTATCGCATTCACATCCAGCATTTGAATCCGGAGGCTATCGCCAAACTCATCGAGAGCCTGACAGACATACTTTGGCCCGACGGCTGTTGGTTAATCCCGAGGACACCGTTCACAGCGGAAGAAGAAAGTGAGCTATGCGAAACAGCCAGGCGCCAGCTTCATGAAAATTTCCCTGAGCAAATTCGAACCATATTAGGGAGGGAACTGACAAGAGATGGGCTCGACATGGTTCACGAGATGTTACAAAACAGACTCGTTGTGAAGAGTTTGTTTTACATGCTTTTTGACATCCTATGGATTGAAGTTTTCCCTGAACTGCGCGACGCCCTCCCATGTGCTTCTGCCTTAGACATTGACTAGACTGTTCTCATCGCTTTTATTTCAGTTTTTTGTTTGGGTCTATTCTATTGTCATGCTCAACGCGGCAACAACAGCAAACAACTTGGATAGTAGTCGAACCCTGTTTGCCCGTGAACTACTGTCGTCTTCTTGTCTCCATACCTTTTGACATCTTATTCCGTGGATTCCCAAGTGCTTCTGCCCTCCTCGGCATTCCTTCTAGATGACGTCTAGACAATTAGCATGCCCACCACCATGAAAAGAATGCAAGCTCCCGACAATATCGACATTTGAAGTGCCGAACTGCTGTCGACCGTATCTGAAACAGAGTCTCCATTTCCGCCATTGTTGCCTCCCGTGTTGCCAGTGTTACCCGAATTTCCACCGCCTACGTTGATTGAACTTTCACTCCATTCATCCGTGGGCAGAATTCCAAGCTTGTAGGATGTCGAGAATCCACTTTCCACTGAACCTTCCATGTTCACAACCAACATTTCAGCAACATCCGAATCCAACGAATTGTAGTGAATGTCATCCAACAAATCTGTTTTGTCCATCGTGTCTGACACGTATGGCTCAATATCTTCGTACAGGGCACGAGCAGTGTCATTCATGAAGAATTGGGAGGTAGCAGCCCAATAGTCGGTACCTTGGAACCGAAGTCGAACATGGAAGTGAACGACTCGCTGATCGTACCAGCCTGGAAGGATGGTTTGAAATGTCACGGTTCCATCGGATCCAGTGACTTGGTAGGAACGGAGCCATTGCTGACCATCGGTCCCCTCAAGGGTTTGTCGTGATGAGTCTACAGCAGAGTAAACTCCACTAGTGTCACAGTGCCACATGTACACCTCAACATCCTCATACTCATTGGCGTATCCATCGGCAGAGTTCGACAGATCGTAGACTGTGATGGTGATGTTGATTGGAATTCCGTCGAGGACTTTGGCGCGATCTTCGTCGACTCCAGGCGATCCGGCGTAGGTAGCAGCGGTCATGTCGCTTGTATAGGCATAGTCATCTACGTCTTCATCGTAGGGTCCTTGGGTGGTGGCTGCGTCGGCCATGATGACGACCATGGATAGGTCATCAATACGCAAGTGTCGGGACATGCGGCCATGTGCAGCGGCTTGTCCGGTGAGAAGACAAAATAGGAGTAGTAGGAGTTGAGAAAGTTGAGAAAGCATGGTGTTGGATGTTGTGGGATCGGACGCTGTATGGTATCGGGATATGGGAAATGCCGATCTCGATTTTGTGAGGTATTTGTGCGTTTGACTGCGAAATTGGTTGAAGTTCGATTCCTCATGATGTTCTCTGTGGACCTGGTGGTGGTGGTTGTGGGCCTTGTGTTGCGAGTCACACTTTCTTCGTCATTTGTAGAATCCGGTGAAGGGTGCGCGACGACAGGAAAACCACCATTGCCAAACAACTCAATCGTTTTACTATTACTAATCTAGTAGGAGTAACATGCATCTTGGAACCATCATGGTATCACACTCGTTCGGTCTACTACAAACACTAATGTTAGCAGTACAACGCTCTGGAGTTGTTTTTGTGGTTTTGGTGGTGGTATTCACTTGACCCTTCAGTCCCACGGAGCATCTGCAAATGCAGTAACTGGCTGGCAAAAGGGAGAAGTCATTCTGGTACAATGAATCTTGTTTCAGTGAACTTCTTTCTTTTGCAAGCATGATAGGACCCAACACACTTGGATAGATGGGCCGTATCTGGTGTTGGTACATCGGTTCCTTAGTACAGTACTGTGGTGATTGGCTCATCTGGAGGTTTGATGGAGGACCAGCATACTTAAACTCATTGTGAATCACCCAAGGAAAAGGAAACCGCAGCCATTCATGTTTCCCACTTCCTCTTGCAACATGATAGGTACCGGTACTCAACCTCACTCTAAGAATCAGCACTGAGCTGCTGTAGTCGGTCGACGGTAGGGCGGCGTCGGCCAAGTTTAACGCCCGACGTTATCAATCGAGCTTGCCCATTCGAAAACGTTAGGACTATGTTTCGCATACCTAGTAACAGTTTCTCGGATATGATGTACTAGTATCCGTTTTCTCGGCATGGACAGCGTGTCCGACTTAATGAAATAACGAACTAGTGTCGTGTTGTCGTACTTGCCAATGCGTGCATCACGTGAAGTTTCGACCTCATCATCACAGAGTGCGTGGTGGGGTGGCACTTTTCAATTTCCTTCATTCTCGTGCTGCCGTTGTTTTTGTTGTTGTTGCAAAAGACTGCACCTTTCAACATTCAAAGGGAACGAGGCAAGGTCTCTTTACCACACTAATACCAATTCGAAATAATGTCTTCACCTTCGAATGATTGTCCACCTGGAGTTTCTGGTCCTCGTAGAACGACCATCGAACCCATCGAAATCGCTGGTGCCAACGCGGAAGCTGCCAGGATGGCAGAAGAGTTGGGGGTTTCTTCCTCTGCCCGTCTAGGTTCTGTCAGACGTAACGAAGCTGCCGACTCGGCGCCACCTCGCCGTGGATTCAAACTGTTTGGTTCTTCCTCGAATCACAATACTTCTTCGACACGTGTGGATGAGGATAACAACATCAAGGCTTATCAAGCAGTTCCTGCTGACGGAAGTACTCAAGGCATCGGCTTGAATCCTGTCACTCAATCTGTTCACACCTCGAACAGTGTGCGCTTGCGGAGCCCTCCACCCACCAAGGTCTGGGATGATCCATATAAATCATATGGAGTGCCAAGTCGTTCCCTCGACGAAGATGATACTACCGTAGAACCTCATGCCTTCGACGTCAACGGTCATTTGGCTCCCTATCGAGAAGGGCCGTACGATTTTCATCACGATGCTGACGGACGTCTCATCAAGAAACGTTGGTGTAAGTGCACGCGTCCTCGGCTCTTTGATCTTTCTCCACCCAATTAATCGTGGTTCTCTCACACGTGCCTCTATTATCGACATAATCATTAGACGGACGAATGGAGGATGGTTACTTGGCGTGGTCATCTATTTACCTCCATGAGTACTTGGGGTTTACTATCTACATGCCACTCACTGCTGAACAGGAAGAGGACATGAAGCAGGACAAATACATCCCTCAATGGATGGAGCAATTCACATCATTACCTAATTTGGCGATTCCTCTCTCGTATTTTTGTATTGGCGTCGCCTTACAACTTTTACGAACACCTTTGATTGTCTACTTTATTCAAGATCAAGGGGCCTCAGCTGCCGAAGTCAATGTGTTGTTTACAGTCAGTAAGTTGCAGACTGCCTTATCATGCGCATCTCTCTGTGATTCAATGTCTCTAACATTTTGTACAGTGGCGGTTCCTTGGTGCTTCAAAGTTATCTATGGTTTCATGTCCGATTGCCTACCCATTTCCGGATTGAGACGAAAGCCATACTTTATGACAGGATGGCTAATTTTCATCCTTTCGAATTTTGTCTTGATGATTCCACAAGCTCCCAGCATCGGAATGTGTGTATTTATGGTTTTTATGCAAACTGCTGGATACATGTTGGCGGATGTCATGACAGATGCCCTCATTGTCGAGCGCTCTAGGTTTGAATCGCAAGAAAACCGAGGAACCATGCAGAGTAAAGGATACATTGTCCGCTTTTTCGGAAGTACCATTGGAGCAATTGCCGGAGCCTTGGTATACAACAAGGACTACAATGAAAATGGAGATGCAAGTGGATGGTATTTGCCTATTCGACTCGTCTTCTTTATCAATGGGGCGGTTCCGTTGGTGTTCTTGCTTCCTGTTGTTCCCTACCTTCTCGAGCTTGATACTCATTGTATTCCGAAAAACTTCTATCAGCAATGCCGGGAGCTTTTCAATACGGTACAACTGCGATCTGTTTGGCAACCAATGACATTCGTATACGTCTACAATGCGCTACAATTGACGAATGCTGCTTGGATGAACTTCTTGGTGGAAGGCCTCGATTTTGTTGCCTGGCAAATCGGATTGGTTTCTATCGTGGGTTCAATCATGTCTTGGTTTGGAATTATGACATACGAAAAGTTTTTCTTTGCCAGCAATTGGCGTGTGGTGTATTTCTGGTGCACGACTTTGGCATCCTCGATCGCTTTGGGCCAGCTTATTCTTGTTTTTGGCTTGAACCAAAAGTTGGGTATCCCAGATATTGTGTTCTCGATGGGAGATGATGTTCTGGTGGAGTTTGTGATTGCTGTACAGTTCCTCCCTATGTGCATTATGTACCTTGGTCTGTGTCCTCCCGGTTCGGAAGGAACCACTTATGCTATGTTGACAACTTGGAGTAACCTCGCGGGTTCTCTAGCTTTTGATATCTCAACGGTGCTCACTGGAGTTTGGGATGTCAGTTCCGAGACTATTTCTGAAGGTGACTACTCTGGTGTCTGGAAACTGAGTCTTTTGTGCGGATTGATTGGTCCACTACCATTGTTGCTGCTCGGGCTTATCCCTAAAAGCAAGGAAGATCAACGTCGATTGCAGAAAGACAATTCGAGGCATTATTGGGCTGGTGTGATTTTCCTCGCAGTGATGGTCTTTACTTTGCTCATCACATGTATTGAATCCGTATACGAAGTTTATTTCCATGAAGGAGCCACTAGTGGTGAGTTTACCGAAACGGATGAAAATGCACGAAGGCGTCTATCGCGATTAATCATAGGTCACTAGTTACCTTTCTACCAAAGCAAGGCACATAGTAGCCGGGTCTATGAGAATATGGAGCACTTGACTTCTCATCTTGTTCTTTGCCCTCATTGACGGATCATGGATCATTCTATCTGGTGGGGAACCGGGACCTGGATTCGTGAATCATGATTGAAGTGAAAGTCAAAGTGGTCCAACAACGTCTGTCCTGCTCCCGCTACTAGGAAACGGGCGACGGACATACAGAGCCATGTCGGAAGCCATTGAAGAAACACATTCTCAAAAAAAATTCAAAGTGGCCGAAAGTAGTGGTGGAGATCTCATCATCCAACTCATCGTTGCTGCTTCGATCGGAACCATTCATCACCAACAATGGCACCAGTCAATCTTAATGATTGTGCCATTCGAAAACAAATCGAGAACGTAGAGTTCGGGTAAGAATTGTTTGGTCATCGGGCAAGTGTCCATTTGCCAGTCTACTAACCCAGTTTGTATTGTTACAGTTTCTATTCCGATGTCGACGTTCGATCTCGTAGTGTTTGTGAGATCACTTCCAACGTTGCTGTCGATGCCCTGGGTCATCCTCTCCCAAATGGTGTCTACGACCCCCGCATGGGCCCATCCAACGCAGACTCGCCCCCATGCACGACATGTGCACAGAGATACCTTGCCTGTCCAGGACATTTTGGTCACATTGAGTTGTGTGTCCCACTATACCACCCATTGCTGTTTTCAAAACTGTTGGAAATTCTACGCATCAAGTGTCTCCACTGCCACAGACTAACTGCATCCCCTAGAGTTTTGCAAGTCTTCAGGATTAAGTTTCAACTGTTGCAATGTGGTCGTTATACAGATGCTCTAGAGTTGGAAGACCGATTGGCAGCAGCTTCCAAGACGACAAAGATTGACAAGGGTGATAAGGACAATGGAAAAGATCCTATCTCCATTCAATCTGCTGCTGCTGCAGTGGACAACATTCTCAAGGAGGTCGAGGCTTCCATGAAGGGAAAGAGCCGCAAAGCACCAAAGTTGTCTTCGTTCGAAGACGCCTACTACCGCGAGTTGGTGAAAGAAGTAATTTCCACCTGTAAAAGTGCCAAGAGTTGTCCGAACTGTGGAGCGTACTCCCCAAAGATCCGTCAGGATTCCAGCAATAAGATTTTCCAGTCGGCACTCTCTGCCACTGCAAAGAAGATGAACGAAGCCGAAGGAATCGAAATTGTTCCCGCGCTCGTGAGTGCAGGCGATGTGGCTCCCGAAAAGGAAGATGACGGAAGCGACGTCGATGAACCTGAGGATGACGATGATGAAATGGATGTGGACGAGGAGTCGAGCCCAAAAACAACGGCAAGAGACAAGTATGTGCACCCATCCGAAGTGAAAGCTCAAGTCGAGAGAACATGGGCAACGAATCCCGAGCTTTGCAACGCTTTGTTCGCTGTACAGGGTTCTGGAATCTTTTTTATGCAAGCAGTTCCAGTTCCCCCGAACAGGTTCCGTCCACCTATGCATTTGGGAGGCATGATGGTGGAGCATGCACAAAACATGTACTTGAACAAGATTATGACTAGCAATGAGTTGGTTCGAACCAACTTTGTGAGTCAAAATGAAGCCATCGCATATAAGCACTGGATTGACCTGCAGACACACCTCAACTGCTTCATGGATTCAGCCAAAGACCCAAGTCTCAACCAGAATATGAGTCCAGGTATCCGTCAGTTGTTGGAGAGAAAGGAAGGTATCTTCCGTAAACACATGATGGGAAAACGTGTGAACTATGCATGCCGGTCAGTTATATCACCTGATCCATACATTGGAACCAATGAAATTGGTCTCCCTCATCATTTTGCGGCAACGTTGACATATCCTACACCAGTCACCGACATTAACATCGAGGAGATGAAGACTCTTGTTGAGCGTGGGCCTGACAATTATCCAGGTGCCAGATGGGTGGAATTTCCTGATCGCCGAGTCGATCTAAGCAAAATGGATGCACACAAACGAGAGGCAGTCGCTGCAAGGCTTCTCACTGTTGCAAAGAAGGGTGGGAAACCAGCAATTGTAGGGCGTCAAATGAGGGATGGGGATATGGTATTGATGAACCGTCAGGTAAGCACACTTTTGATGTGTTTGGCAAGTTGATTAGTACAAGGAATCCAAGGACGATCTCCATGTCATGCACCACTCTGAAAAGTGCTTGTTAGACAACGACTGTTCTCGTGGTTGGGGTAGCAGCAATGTTGCCCCTCTTTGCGAGCTGAGGATTATGTACCAACACAGAAGTATGTGCATTCGTTTGAGATACTCTGCTGACTATTTTGTTTTGTTCCAGCCGACACTGCACAAACCAGGTATCATGGCCCACCAAGTTCGGGTATTGCATAGTCCTACTCAAAAGACTATTCGGATGCATTATGCCAGTAAGTTGATGAATGTTGTCCAGTTGTTCACTATGACATTCGTGTTTCTAATTCGCCTTGACCAACAGATTGTAACACCTACAATGCTGATTACGACGGTGATGAAATGAATTGTCATTTCCCTCAAAGTGACCTGGGGCGTGCCGAATCAGAGTATATCGCAAAGACTGATCTGCAGTTCATTGTTCCCACTGATGGATCACCATTGCGTGGATTGATTCAAGATCACGTGGTAGCAGGCGTCAAGCTGACCAAACGAGATACCTTCCTTGAAAAGTGGGAGTACCAGCAACTTCTTTTTGCAATGTTGGCCAGTCTCCCCCGCCTGGAGGTTATAAGGTCGGATTCTGACATAGAATTGTTGCCACCCGCTATTTTGAAACCTCGGCCCCTTTGGACAGGAAAGCAGGTTATTTCTACCCTGCTCAACCATCTGAGAAAAGGAAACGACCGAGAATACCAGAAAGAAGCGTTCCCAGGTATCTCCATGGAAAGGAAGGCGAAGACTCCGGGGTCCGCGTTTGGCGTGGAGCAAGAAGAACACCTCGTAATCATTCGCGATGGCGAGTTGCTGAGAGGCGTTCTTGACAAAGCAGCTTTTGGTGCTACTTCCTTTTCATTGGTCCATGCAGTCTACGAAGCATATGGCCCAGAAAAAGCAGGGCTTTTGCTGAATGCTTTTGGGCGACTCTTTACTGCATATTTGCAGTTCTATTCTGGACATTCTTGTAGAATGGAAGATTTGGTTTTAACGAAGGCGTCAGACGAAGTTCGCCGTGGATTGATTGAAGTGAGTAACTCACCCTCTTGTTTGTGGATGCAGTATTGTAGTGTCTGACCAATGGTTGATTTTTAACTTGTAGAAAGCATACAATGTCGGATCCCGTGCTGCCAAAGCCTGGGCCGATTCCGAGGGAGGGAAGGTACCAATTTCCTTGGAGGAGAAAGACGATGTACAGCCATTGAAGCCAGTCGAGGTAGCAGCAGCATCTTCAAAAATTCGTCACCTCCTCTCGGGCAATGAGGGCCAGGGGAATTCAGCTGCCTTTGACGGGTTCATGATGTCCAAACTTAACCCGCTGGCGTCGAACATCGTCAAGGCTTGTCTTCCTAATGGACTCGCTGTTCCCTTTCCAACCAACGTAAGTTCCTCCGAATTATTGTTCCGGTATTTTGGAGACATTCTAAAACTTTTCGTTGTTTCAGACGTTCGGAATCATGGTCACAACTGGGGCAAAGGGTTCAATTGTGAACCAGTCTCAGGTTTCTTGTGCTTTAGGTCAACAAGCACTGGAAGGCCGACGAGTACCTCGAATGAGCAGTGGGCGAACGCTGCCATCCTTTGCGCCATATGACGTCAACCCGCGAGCGGACGGGTTTGTGATGGACCGTTTCCTTACTGGGGTTCGACCACAAGAGTACTATTTCCATTGTATGGCCGGCCGTGAGGGTCTCGTGGATACAGCTGTAAAAACCTCACGTTCCGGATACCTTCAGCGATGTTTGGTTAAACACCTTGAAGAGTTGAAGGTATGCTACGACTACACTGTACGCAACGGAGAAGGCGGTGTAGTGCAGTTCCTTTACGGAGAGGACGGGTTGGACCCAACCAAGGCTGCATATCTGGATTGTTCGGAGAGTTCATTTGTCTACATGGCGAGAAACTATGCATCTCTAAATCAAGGCCAAACTGGATTGCCAGGAGCTGGAATTGAGCTTGCTACCTCTGACGCCAACAGAAGTGCAGCAGTTGCCAAAGAAGGTAAAAAATCATCCTTGTTTCAAGTTGGAGACTTTGTGAAGGCGAGACGTCTGCGATTTGGAACGAAGTTTGCGAGGGGTGCTCTTTGCGAAGGGTGGTTTGACGCCACAATCGTGGGGAAGGGCAAAAATGGCAAAGTTTTTGACATCAAGTATGCCAAAGATGGGCAAGTTCAAGCTAAGGTCCCAATTGAGATTGATTTTGGACGAAAATCTGCTGTGTCCAGCGTTTGTACACTCATCAAAGCAGGCGTAGCGGATCCAATTGTCGCATCGTCGAGACCAAACTTTCGGTTAGGCACAAGTGGAGCTTGCGTGTCAGAACGAATTGCGGTAGCTGCCTCTATTGTGGTTGACAAAAGCAAAGCGATGTCCATGGCTCTGAAGAGCAACAATGTGAGCACAAGGCAATTCGGAGCTCTTGTTGCGTCAAAGTATGGTGCCTCGGTTTGTGCTCCAGGAGAGGCCGTCGGAAGTATCGCTGCACAATCTATTGGAGAGCCTTCGACGCAGATGACATTGAATACTTTTCACTTGGGTACGTCTTTTCTATACTTCTGGGGCAACTCTTTCTGAAAAACATTTTTCTCACAACGTGCGACTTCCGCAGCCGGTGCTGGTGCCAATGTAACCCTTGGGATTCCACGACTTCGAGAGATTATTATGACGGCATCTCGGGAACTCAAAACTCCGACAATGTCGGTCCCTTTGCATGAGGGTGTCTCCGACGGTGATGCCACCAAGTTGACACGATCTTTCACAAAGCTCACATTGGATGAACTTATTGCAGGCCATCATGGCGTTCACGTCAGAGAGACCTTAGTCCAATCGGACAGTGGAATGTGGCAACGAGCGTATTTTGTGACCCTAAAGCTCCATCCGGCAGAACGTATCAAGACAGCATTTGGGTTGTCTCTTAAAGATATTGCAAAAGCTGTTGGGAAGTCTTTCGTTCCAGCTCTGTCATACCAGATGAAGCTTGAACTTCGCCGAGCTGCCACCGATGGCGAACTGACCACCTCTGTAGATGGTGGGGAAGCGACTTTCTCCGTACAGTTGGCGGAAGATGACGACGACGACGACAAACAGGCCAAGTCTCGTAATGAAGCCGTTTCTTCCGATTTGCTAGATGACGATGAAGGAGACGACGACGAAAGCGTGGAAGTGGCAGCAGCAGAGGATGGAGCCAAGGAAAACCGCGTTCAAGAGGAAACTTATGGGGGAAATGAAGATGATGACTCGGACAGTGATGCTGGTGATTCTGCGTCTAAGCAAAAGCAAGCTGACGCCATTGACAACTATACCGAACATGATCAACCAGTGACAAACTCTCCGGGAGATTGGGGTGTCAAACTTGACGAGAAGAACAATTTGATTCATCTACAACCTCTGAGAGTAGACCCGGCAACCCGGCCGTTGCTGATGGTTGGGCTTGTCCAGAAAGCCGCTGCTCGTACTCTCGTTCGCTTTCGTAAGAATATCGATCGCGCGTTCGTTAATGATGAAGATGGACGTGGAAGATGTTTGCAGACTGCTGGTATCAATTTCTCTGAGATTTGGGAATTGGACGAGGTGGAACACAACAAGCTGCTTTCGAATGATATCTGGGCTGTTCGCTGCTCCTATGGCGTGGAGGCTGCTCGCAGAACAATTGTTGAACAGATTCGAAGTGTCTTCGGAGTGTATGGAATTGAGGTCGATCCTCGCCATCTCAGCTTAATCGCTGACTACATGACTTTCAGTGGTGACTACACCCCTATGAACAGGACTGGTATGCGAGAGATGAGCTCGCCTTTCTTGCAAATGAGCTTTGAAACCACGGCTCAATTCTTGACGCAAGCAGCCCTGACAGCTACGAGTGATGCTTTGAAAAGCCCGAGCTCCAATATTGTCGTCGGCAGACCCATCCGACACGGCACTGGAGCATTCAGTCTCCTTGTGAAAAGCTAGAAGTAATAAAAGTTGAAACGTTTGAACTCTTGATGAAATCGGAGAGCCTAAACTCGTACAGTACAGGTATTTTACCAGATAAACATACGTATCTGTTACGAGGCAATCTATCGAGTCCTTATATTGCTGTCTTGCACCACTGTAACGTACAGCAAAACGCCAGACGGACGCTCACCGTACTGCTCTCAGTCGAATCCAGTACCGTTGGAACTCGAATCTGTCTCTTATCTTCTTATACTACTTGCACGTTTGGATGCCCTCCATTTCTTGACCATGTCTACAACCACTTGTTTCCCCTTTTGTTCCCACTCTTCCCGATTCTTCATGGCATAGTTCAAGTATTCATCGCTCGAAACACCAAACACTCCACAATCACTCAACTTTTTAGCCAACGGAATGATGTAGAAATCGAAGAACCCAAGTTCCCCTTGATACCAGAAGTCTGCTGGATTCTTTTCCATGCGGCCATGCTCATGGGCCAACATCATCTCATTGAACAACCGTTCGTTCCATTTCCTAAACACATGCCAGTGCTGCATTGTGTGAGCCACATCCGAGGCTTGGATCAAGTGCTCCATCACGATGGTTGCTTTCCTGTTGATCATGTCACGGATATTCAGGGCTTCAGGCGAAGAAACATCGAATGCCTTATCCCAACGGGCATTTCGCAACTGTTTCAAGTCCTTGTCCATGATGTCGGTCGCCATGACACTGCAAACAACAAGCTCTCGGAAGCGTTCTTGTTCCTTTTTTGTTGGACAGATAATCTGAAGCAGTTCTGTGAACCTTCGTTCCATCAACAGCTCCCATGCGATATCTACAGATCGTTGTTCAGCAACACTGCGGTTTCCGTATTTCTTGGCATCTTCAGTCTCCTCCTTCACCAATTGGGCGTTCGAAACACCAGGATGGTCGGCATCATGAATTAGCGCTGAGAATGCACAGGCAAACAACGTCAGGGGATCGGATGCAATCCCAAAAGTTCGATCGTGCTTGAACCTTTCCACAGTAATGTTGCCGTTGCCATTCTCATAAAAATCATCAGCTGCAACAATCCGACTCATCAATTTTGCCACACTCATGCTGACATGTGAGGCACTTTGGGGCCAGAGAATAGAGTTGATTCAAAGGAGGTTAGATATGCACAATACAAGGCGTTGGTCACTTGACGATACGTACTGTTCAAAATTGTGAAACGGATTCTTCGAGTGATAGGTGGCAGCCACTTCCGAAACGTACTCTCGTAACAAACCTTTGACGTGAGGATCTAGTTGAACCGATTCGGGGTTCACTGTGGCTAAATGCTGGTCGAACTCAGGAAGCTCAATGATTTCCTTTACTTCATCAAGGGGTCGGACGATTTTTGTCCCCTCTGGTAAGTGCGTTTGTTTTCGAATAGGCATTGCACATACATCGCTCTCTCCGTATGTCACTGCCGATCGATTCGCAATGATGGAACATAGCAATCGTGAAAGAACATCGACATTCCATTCAATGAGACGCTCCAACTTCGCAGTCGCAATGGCACCCTTGCTGCTCTTCTCGTCATTGGAAGCACGCGATGTACCTTCGGAGGGAGTCACTTTCCTGGAAAAACCATCCCAGGCACACGACGCTCCCACAACCTCCCGGGGCGAAACCCAAAATGTCACCATTTTCCCTTTTCCCTTCACTTCAACTAGATCCTCTCTCTTTTCCAGCCAATGCCCCTTGTCGTGATTTCGCAGCTCGTCAGCGGTCGCTTGACTTGCTTGGATCCGACCAATTTGTCCAGTGCTTTCCATGCGTGAAGCCGTATTGACTGTATCCCCAAACAGTTGGAATCGACTTTTCTGACCTCTCAAGACACCTGCTGTCACAGGTCCGGAATGAATACCGAATCGCATTGTCAAGTCCTCGGTATCAGGGCCTAATGTCACGGAGAGTTTTGTCATAAGATTGTTCATATGGTCCCCACAATCTCTGGCGAATTTCGCCATGACGATGGCATGATCTTCTCGGGGATCTGGCAAACCAACAACAGCTACGTAGCTATCCCCAATAGTCTCAACCTTGAACACACCTCGCTTCATGGCAAGCTTATCGAAACAACCGTAAACAGATTCCAGCAGGATGAATACTTGACTTGGCTCACGAGCTGAACTCCACGCTGTGAAGTTTGCGATATCACCAAACATTACAGTAGCAGATGGAAATAAATCAGCGATTGGCCGTTCTGCATATTGTCCCACAACATCATTCATTGGAGTCTCTTCTTCGGATGCACGCGAGTCTGACATGAAGTTTCGCAATCGGTGTTTCGAGGAGTGATTGAGCTTGCCATCGTTGGACTCCTCAAATAGGCGATCACGAACATTCTTAGGGAACAGGGATGTTACAATGGCCGTGGATTTCATGGCTAAAGAAAACTGTTCAGCACTTTTTCGACAAGTCGCTACATGTGCATCAAGGGATTCGCAACGTACCTGCATTCATCACCCGTTTCTGTCGACGTTCGACGAGGAAATCATACAACAAGAAGACTCCACTAGTGAAGAAAAAGATTGCAACAGTGGCGATTGTAAGGAACACAGGCTTTGAACTGATGTACTTCGACTCAAATGTTTTTGATGGATACAACTGGAACGTGTAAGTACAGATATCTTGAGTCACTTCTAATCCACTGTACACGCTCCCACCGGATTCATAGTCTGACAGTCCAGCAAAGTCCGTTTCCAAAGCATAGTCATCAAATTCGGCATCGTGCTGGTCTCCAAAACCCAAGAATTCAACGTCGGGTCCATTGATTTGATATGTGAAAGATTTGCCACATGAGGTAGAAACGACTGTAATAATGCCTTCAATGCCTGAAGGCAACATGTTGAGCATGGTATCGCGCCAATAGAATAGGACAGAGGAGAAAGCAACCATACTAGATTCAACTCCGGCAGTATCTGATATGAATATATCTTCAGAGGCATCACTGAAAATGGGGTAATGAATCTCACTGGCAGGCTCGGAGAGCCAAGAGATGTTTCCCAAATGCGACTGAAGAATAGAGTCGTACACTCCCCCACTGTCGTTTGCATTCACAACATCCGAAATACCCGCTTTTCCAGACATGAGACTTTCAATTTCAATTTGTCTCCGTAGGCTTGTTTCATCAAACGCATCTGCGGAAGGGGATGAATAGTCATAGTTTATGACAGGGATGGGACCGGAGGCAGGGGTTGGGAATGTTTGCCAAAAAGGGAAGTAGTAGGTCAAGTTTTGTGCTTCCAATACATTGTCGTACCAAATAGGAGCAAGAACGTAATTGTCTGGCGTAGTGCCAGTGAAGTCGACATAGTTTTTCTGAATACGAATGTTGTCATCAACCCACGCCGAGGCGGTAGAGAGCGAGAATTCATTCCACCTCTCTCGATTTGCGTGGGTGACGTACGGAGCGATACCACAAACCACCCCCTTGGTCACTCTAAGTAACTTTGCAAATCTTGTCCCTGAGTTGGGAATGGTTACAAATGGCCATGTCTCATTGACATCAGCAGCATACGATACAGCTGCAACTGCCGCTGCGTCGATTGCTGCCAATGATTGGTCAAAAGTGGCAGCCAAAGCTCTAAAAACCTTTTCTCCAAAGTCGACAAAAGCCGTATCCATATCCATTTCTTCTTGTCTCCTGGATTTGATCATGACCAATGTCGCAGCCGCAATGGCACATAAGAATAAGAAGACAAATACAGCGATCCGACTGCGAAGGACTGCCTTGTTCTCGGCGTTTGCGAATATATTGTAGTCTTCCGTCTGCCGAGGTGCATCTTGTGTTGATAGGGACCTAGCATTCCCTCCAGAAGCGACGGACTCGTCCGGTTGACTATATTCGCTTGGAGACTGAATTGAGGAGTCCAACATAACCTGATTTCTGGGGATGTCGTTGCACTTCAGATGACAAGTTTGGGTCCTCACCACAACGTTAGTACCTTCTTGCGCAAGTTTTGTGAGTGGCTCTCCGCATTCGGAGGTGATCCGTGGTGGTGATCCCCCATCACACACGACCACCACGCATTGAAGTGCTTTTGGTGGTCGACGTGGTGCCAACAAGAAGACTATATGCCCCGATCCCTAAATAGTGCGCGCTTTCTTGTCGGATAATGTCAGTGGTGGTGGCGGTCGTCGGCTTGCTATAAGAAAGCAATATGTAAACTTCTTCTACCTAGTACTACTGACGGACGGTACGGTAGTAATTCTCCTGCCTTTTCTTTTCGTCCCGCCGGCGGCACCGACAACCCACCCCACCACCACAACTACTACGATAGAATGAAAGAGTGAAACGCTCGTCGTCGCGATAAGGTGAATACGCCAAAGCAATCACGAAGAAGTTCGATCAGAATAGAATAGTATCAAGCTAGCAAGGTGGTATAGTGGATCAAGTAGTCTCCTCAACCTTCAGCAACAGGACTCGTAGTGTTTTCCGCTTTTCTACCATCCGAAAAATCTTCTCCACCATGAAACAGGAAGCCTGAATAATTTCTGAATTCAAAACACAGCAAGGTTTTCTATTATTTCCTTAGTGATCGCTTCGACGCCCATTTCGTCACCATCGCAGCCACTACATCTTCCCCCTTATGCTCCCACTCTTCCCGATTCTTCATGGCATAGTTCAAGTATTCATCACTTGAAACACCAAACACTCCACAATCGCTCAACTTTTTCGCCAGTGGAATGATGTAAAAGTCAAAGAATCCAAGCTCCCCCTTGTACCAAAACTCTGCAGGGTTCCTTTCCATGCGGCCATGTTGATATGCCAACATCATCTCATCAAATAAGCGCTCGTTCCATTTTCTGTACACATGCCAGTGCTGCATTGTGTGAGCCACATCCGAGGCTTGGATCAAGTGCTCCATCACGATGGTTGCTTTCCTGTTGATCATGTCACGGATATTCAGGGCTTCAGGCGAAGAAACATCGAATGCCTTATCCCAACGGGCATTTCGCAACTGTTTCAAGTCCTTGTCCATGATGTCGGTCGCCATGACACTGCAAACAACAAGCTCCCGGAACCTTCGCATTTCCCTGTCGGTTGGACAAATCAACTTTCGGAGATCCGTGAAGCGGTTCTCCATCAGCAACTCCCACGCTACATCCACAGACCGTTGTTCCGCGACACTGCGGTTTCCGTACTTCTTGGCGTCCTCAGTCTCCTCCTTCACCAATTGGGTGTTCGGGACACCAGGATGGTCGGCATCGTGAATCAATGCTGAGAACGCACATGCAAACAACGTCAATGGATCTGACGCAATCCCGAACGTCTGATTGTGCTTGAAATGTTCGATGGACAGTCCATCGTTGTCCTTTTCGTAGAACTCATCAGCGGCAACAATCCGACTCATCAACTTGGCAACACTCATACTCACATGCGAGGCACTTCACAAAATCATCAGGTTAGTTGACAATCACACAATACAATACACGCTCCGAGTTGGGCGACAAAATACGTACTGTTCAAAGTTGTGGAAAGGATTTTCGGAATGGTACGTAGTAGCAATTGCCGAA
The DNA here is from genome assembly GCA_013372465.1 of Nitzschia sp. Nitz4. Classification (NCBI taxonomy): domain Eukaryota; phylum Bacillariophyta; class Bacillariophyceae; order Bacillariales; family Bacillariaceae; genus Nitzschia; species Nitzschia sp. Nitz4. Next base: position 101,794 of record WXVQ01000988.1, read on the forward strand.
ACGTAGTCCCGGAGCATAGCCTTGATGTTAGGATCCAGCTGAACAGAATTGGCATCCAACACAGCGAGGTGCTGGTCAAACTGTGGTAGCTCAATTATCTCCTTGACTTCATCAAGTGGCCGAAGTCCGGATTGTCCCGGCTTCTGTTCTGGTGCGTTCTCTAGCACGGAAAGGTCCCTCTCACTTTGGCCTGCCGCATTTTCGTGGGCAATAATTGAACAAAGCAACTTGGCAAGCACGTCGACATTCCACTCCACCAAACGACTTAACTTTGCCTGTGATGTCGTGACATGGAGCTCCTCCGGCGTAGGGTGTGCGGTGACATCCAAGTCATCAGAAATGACACGGTTCCTGTCAACCTTATCGCTATTGGACGACTCCGCTACTTCTCGTGGGAGTACCCAGTAGGTCACCATTTTCCCCTTCCCCTTGACCTCAACGCTGTCTTTGCGGGCTTGCAGCCAGTGTCCCTTGTCATGTTTACGCAGCTCCTCCGCTGTGGTTGGGCTCGCTTGGATTCGGTCAATTTCACCAGTACTTTCCATTCTTGAAGCAGTGTTTACAGTGTCACCGAACAATTGGAAACGGCTTTTCTGTCCTCTCAAGACACCTGCTGTCACTGGCCCCGAGTTAAGACCAAATCTCATCGACAAATCTTCCGTGTCGGGTCCCAATTCAATAGACAACCTCGCCATCAGCTTGTGCATACTAAGAATGCAATCCCGCGCAAACTTGGCCATAATAACGGCATGGTCACGTCTTGGGTCTGGTAGTCCAGCAACAGACATGTAACTATCCCCGATTGTCTCAACCTTGAATACACCTCTTTTCGTAGCAAGCCTGTCAAAGGCGCCATACACGGTCTCCAACAAGATGAACACTTGACTCGGCTCGCGTGTTGAGCTCCAGGCAGTGAAGTTGGCAATGTCTCCAAAAGACACGGTTGCTTCGGGAAAGAGATCAGCGATCGGTCGACTTGTCATCGCTTGAACATCATTGCCAGTGGCAGTACCTTCGTCTTCCTTGGAAATGAAACTCCGCAGTTGATGCTTTTGTGATGCAGGTGATTGGCCATTCATAGTGCCGCCGGTTTCGAAAAGCCGATCGCGGATATTCTTTGGGAACAAGGAAGACACAATGGCAGAAGATTTGAGGGCTGAAACGACAACAACACGAGTGAGTGGATGAACATATCAATAACGATCCTCACTGGAGGAAGAGGCTGCGACCGACCTGTGTTCATAACCTTCTTTTGTCGACGCTCCACAAGCACGTCGTAGGTGAGAAAAACGGCAGTTGTGAAAACGAAAATCGTAATGGCAACAGCAACGAGAATCCAGCCCTCATTATCAATGTATTCGCCGGCAAACTTATCGGAAGGATAGACTCTAAACTCAAACAAACAGAACTCCTTTGTGACTTCCAGACCACTGTAGACGCTAGTTCCAGCCTTGAAGGTTCTTAGCTCGTCGAAAGTGGCGGTGAAAACGTTGTCATCGTATTTGGGGTCATGATAATCATCATTACCAAGGAACTCCACGTCAGGGCCATTCACTTCATACGTGAACTGCTTGCCACACGAGGTGGACACAACCACTACAATACCATCGACACCAGGTGGCAACATGTTTAGCATTTGCTTCCTCCAATAGAAGGTGGAGTGTAGGAATGCAACCACCTTGGACTCATTTCCCACTACGTCTGTAATATCGACGTCATTGGCGGCACCTTCTGCGATAGGGTAATGGAACTCACTCACAGGTTCATTGAGGTATGAAACGTTTCCAACAATGCCTTGAAGGACGTAGTGATATCCACCATGTGGATCCCAAACGTCGGTCAACTCCACATACCCACTGAAAATACTATCAATCTCTTCTTCACCTTCATCGGGGAGAATGTCGTAATTAAATGTAGACTCCGAGATGTTTGGAGTGGGAAAACTTTGCCAGAAGGGAAGATAGAACGGGTTGTCTTCGTCAACTTCCTCACCACCTGTTTTCCAAAGGGGCAGCATGTGGTAGTGATCAGGCAACTCACCAAGATAACCGTCAAAGTTCGCTTGGACTCGCAAGTTTTCGTCCAACCATTCGGGCGCATGCTCCAGAGAATATTCATTCCACGCTTCCCGGTTGGCATTGGTAATCTTGTGGACTACCGAGATGGACTCGGATCTAGAAACACTCAGAACCTTTGCAAGTCTTGTTCCGGAGTTCGGAACCGTGACGAAAGGCCACGTTGCATTGGTTGCCTGTGCAAAAGACGCGGTTGCAACAGCATATGCATCCAGCGCGGCGAGACCTTGATCAAAGGTTGTAGCAAGAGAACCAAATACTTTCGTAGAGAAGTTAGCCAGTGCCGATTTAAACTCCTCTTCTTGTCTGTTTCTGGAATACGCGTACACTAGAGCTGCCGTCCCAATCGTACACAACAGCAAAAAGATACCAACGGCCAAACGAGTTCGGAATACTGCCTTGTCTTCTTCCTTGGCAATGGCCAACTCTTCCTTCTCTGACAGGCGGCTGGATTCCTGAGACGAAGAACGTCTGCTGCTGCTACCACCAAACGAATCGCTCTCACTTTCTGATGCGAAATCGTTTTCTTCGTCGCTATATCTCATCTTGGGAATGTCCAACGTGTCGTTTGAGTTGATTGGGTTTTGATGTATTGGTTGGTTGGTGTAAATGTGGTGGTCAGCACGAATTATACGCAGCGGCGAAGTCCCCGGAAGAAGTGTGTCCCACACAAATAAAATGACTTGTGTGATACCACGCTTCAACAGTCGTCATTTTATTTAGGTGTTGTTGAGCCACCCGGTACTCATAAATATAGCCCATTTGGAAGGTAGCGTTGTATTAGGTAGCTGCTTCGGGAGCGAAGCATAACAAGCAAGATGCGAAGCACAATCCCCCCGTACCACCGGTACTCCTACTACGCAACAAAAGGGTTGCACAAGTTGCAAGACGGTGAAACCGCGTGGGAATAAGGCCGGGGAAATCCATCAACAACACTCCCCTTCGAAATTGTGAAAGCAGGACGTTTAAATAATCCGAAGAACAGCCTTTTGGGGAAGGACTAAAACGGCGATGTCGTCGCTACATATGACTCTTTCACCAATCGTGAATGAATAGAACAACATCCAAAGTACTGCAATCCACACGTAACTTGTGTGGTGCTCGTCTTCTTGCTACTTTTTGTCGTCTCTGTTGTTCCAGTACTACCGGTACCCCGTGGTACAATAGGAGGTACAGGTAGAAACCATAGCCCAAACCCGAACCCTAAAAATCTAACAAGTACTACTGCCACCACCAGTAGTAGCCAGCTCTTTGTGCTGCATGCAGGAGGAGGTGACCAGGCAAGTACCGGTAGTAAGGTCGGTTCGTTCCAGCCAGTCAAATATTGACCATCGCTGCTTCTCTCTCTCTTGATGCTGCTTCCAATGATGACCGCTCCAGTCGCAGTTGTTGTTGTGATGATTATATAGTTGAAGGAGGAGCTGGGTTCAAAAATAATTTTCATCTTCCTCAAAAGCTTTTTGCTATCGTACCCTTACAAAAAAAACAGCTCAGCAGCCCGAAAGAAAGGGACTACCGGTATACTACTCGTACTCAAGAAGGGTCACAAATAATGAGAGATCACCACAGCAGTGTGAAGCTCCACAGACCGTTGCATGCAGTAAACAAAGGAAAGGGTTTGAAGTTCAAAACAGAAACATTCTCTCCGCCGGAAGTGTTCGGAAAACGAACCGTGGAAAGTTCGTGTTATTGATCACAGCTCCATCTCCTACTAGTAGAGCTAACATCATCATCAACAATCTTTGTCTAATAGTACAAGAAGTAGCTGTAGTAGCGAGCCAGTACGCCGTACGATGCTGTATTGCAAGTACCTAATAATATTGGAAAAAGAGAGCATTGAGTCAATTGGGTCGATTCATCCTCGTCCATCAGGTGGGCCCATTTTTCAACGGAAACCACTTCCTACCAACATGGTTTCACGAGGAGTCGTCACTTACTGTTGGAATGTGAAGTTCTGGTTCTCCCATTTCTTTCTGTGCATGTACATTGGTGCAGTTACTGGGTTTGTTGTTCATCCCGTAGTTCCCTTTTTCCCTACTGGACGAGATGGCTACAACGCTCCTCCACCATTGGCTCCGTTGAACAATCAAAGAAACTATGACTACTACTCAGATGATGTCGAATCCCCAAGTGATGCTGCCAGACTTTCTAAGGATGAGAGGCAAGCTTCTTCCAATTCCGACGAAACCTACGAGTTGCCGCTAGCTCCTCTGGACTGGGAAGTGTGTGCCGATGACAATCACAACGCGTTGGTACTCCTCCCCCCAGAGGCTGTTCTCTTACCATCTGCTATAATTCATTTTGTGGGTGGAGCAGCATTCGGTACTACTCCAAAAGTATTTTATCGATCTTTCCTGGAAAATCTTGTCCGAGAAACAAATGCTGCCGTAGTAGCAACTCCCCTGCCTCTCCTCCGAAGTCCTCTGGATCATGTGTCCCTCTCCAAGTCTATTCAATCCTCCTTTGATTTTGCATGGTATAAAGTTTTGGAAGATGAATATGGTGCTTCATTGTCAGATGTACCTCTCTGTGGTCTTGGGCACTCGCTTGGAGCTCGCTTGTTGGTGGTTTTGAACACCATGACGGGGAATCTGGGTACTGACCGCATTCCTCCCTATAAATCGTTGATCTTGATGAGCTTCACCAACCAAAAGGCCGAAGAAGGGATTCCTGGACTTGCAGCAGTTGTCAACCAAATTGAGGGACCGCAAGAGGAGACCATGTACCTATCGCAAGAACAGGAATACCAACGGGGTATGCAGCTCTCCAACCAGTGGGATACGTTGGGGAATCGCCAAGGAAACAATGAATTTGTGGATGGTGACTTGACGAAGAAGTTTCGTCGTTTTGTTGGTTCTGTTCAATCAAATTTTCAGGGTTCATCGGAAAATTCCCAACAAGCGGTTCTTAAGGACCTGAAACAAATCGACTTCCATCCGAACGCTGCCAGATTGTGGTCCGCCATTGCTCAAAACCAGAGATACAACATTCCAGAAACTCTGTTGGTACAGTTTGCCGAAGATACGTTTGATCAAAGCGCAGAATTGGCGCAAGCCTTGGTGGACTCCAACTCGACGAGTCTGAAATATGCTCGACTCCCCGGGTCTCATGTGGCTCCCCTAAGTTTTGATTTGGGTGACAGAGTCGGTTCTTGGGGCTTGTCACCCCAAACTCCTCAACGCATTTGGGAGGCTATCAGCAGTGCGGATGAAAATGAAAAGTCTGCCGAAGTGACGCAACAACTGTACCAAAGCGTGGCTCGATATATATCTGAGATTGTGGCTCCAACCAACACGACACTCCCATGACAGAGGCATAGTCCTTGAGAGAGTCAGTATGTAAATAGCGATGCATCTGTGTCTAATCTAGCTCCAACATTCACAAATACAGCTTGACTGGATTTTAGTGCTACTTTCTTAAAATCCCAATTTGGCTCGAATAGCTTCGGACGTCTTCTTGGCTGCGTCGGTTGTCCCCGTGAAGAATCCCTGTTGATATTTTGATTCTCGTTCCCAAAATTGTACCATAGAATCTTCTGTTTTTGAAGTCAACGCTTCCACTCCATCCTCTGTCACCAAGAGGGTATGTTCAAATTGGGCGGATCGCTTGCCGTCAACGGTGGTGACGGTCCACCTATCAGGCCAGTTCAACACATGCGCGGATCCTTCACAAATCATGGGTTCAATGGTAAAAGTGTGACCAGGTTTCATGATACCTGCATCCGCCCGATTTCGGTAATGCAGAATATCAGGAGCAGCATGAAAGATACTACCAATTCCATGTCCACAAAAGTTGCGGACGGTGGAAAAGGACCCCGCCTGGTTGATATGATCTTCAATGATCCCTCCCAACTCTTGGTATTTCCGGTCCGGTCGAACATGTTGGCAAGCAAGAATCCACGAATCATAGGTTGTTTGCAACAATTGTTTGGCTTGAGGATCGACCTCACCAACCACGAACATTTCACTGGCGTCACCATGGAAACCATTGAGATAGACCGAGATATCAATATTGATAATGTCCCCTTCTTGTAACTTTCGTTTGTCTGGGATACCATGACAAACTCTGTCAAGATTCGCAGTGCGTTAGAAACAACTAGCGCAAACAAAGAGAATTAATTGCGTGAACAATATCCCACCACAACACGTACACTTCATTCAAGGATGTACAACAAGACTTTGGAAAGCCGTGATAGTTGAGAGGCGAAGGATAGGCGCCTGCCGCCACTGTGATTTCATGAACCAATGCATCAATCTCATCTGTCGTCACTCCAGCCTGAACTGCTTTCCCTGCCTGATCCAAAACATGGCGTGTCAACTTGCCAGAGGCTCGCATGTGTTCAATTTCTTGTGGCGTCTTGACCTCAATCTTGTAGGGGTGGGAGATCAGCTTGGGATGACCATCATCGGCATAGTCAGGACGAGATTTGACCTCCATCATCCGCACCTGGCGCTGAGGGGACTGCGGATAAGGCCGGAGAGAACCTGCAAATGGAAAGTTTTCTTGCCAATTGTCAATGGTGTTGGCATGCAGAGCGCCATCAGCAGACTGTGCCAGTGAGGGTGATCGCTGATGTGTACCAAACCTTCTAATTGACAATGACGACGGAACAAAAGCATCTCCAGATCCAATCCAAAACGAGAAAATGAGCAGTAAGGGAAACATGTTAAGAGTAGTGCCAGGTATCCTCAACGACGCTGACGACAACATCGTGGCGCCTTTTTAATGAATGATGGGAAAAAGGTTTGGGTCGGATCGTCCTGGTCGTCTGTCCGTGATCGAGCGAACTCCGACGAATCCCGAGTTATTCCTCATTGTCCATTCGCAGTAGTCCAGACGACCTCTGATCACAACAACCACCACCACAACATCTCACATCTCGTACCCTTGTGCGTGCGCACCACTCTGGGTCTCCAACAAGATGCGAGGCTCCATTCTATCGCCTCTACTAGTAGTTTCCAGTCGAGTCTGGATACTACTGGTGCTCATATCTTGGTCCTTTCCAGCATTTGGTTGGCAAAGTTCCTTGGCACTTGTTTCTCGTCGACGACTGTCGCCCCTCTTCCATAGTAGTCCTTCGCCAGTTGTAGTCAACGATGCAGCTACGGATACAACATCATCCACAATCACATCCCTCAAATCTGTCCATTTGTTCAATTCTCTCACCAAACAAAAAGAGCCCTTGAAACCACTTGTTCCTGGCCATGTTTCCATGTACACGTGTGGTCCCACTGTCTACGATCGAGCCCATTTGGGCAACTTTCGAGCTTTTTTGACCTATGACATTTTGAAGCGTGTCTTGTTGTATTTTGGATACAACGTTCATCATATTTGCAACATTACCGATGTGGATGACAAAATCTTACAACGGGTTCGTCAGAAAAAGTTGTCTTCCATGGCTGCCTTGACGCGGCCCTTGGAAGATCAATTCCATCAAGATTTGGCGGCTCTCAACATTCTGCCGGCCACCAAATATCCCAGAGCTACAGAACATGTGCAAGACATGATGGAGATGATTGTGGAATTAGCCGAACGAGGATATGCATATGAGACTGTTGATGGCTCTTGGTATTTTGATACAACTCTCAAAGAAGGGTATGGACTTCAATTGGGTCGTCGTGAATGGGACAATCCCCAAGAGGAGGAAAATGACAACGACGACCAACACAACCACAGCCCCTCAGAGGGGGAGGCAACTCTCGCCAAAGAGACTCGCAAACGCCATGGCCAAGATTTCTGTTTGTGGAAGGCAACCAGTGCCATGGATTCGGAGGATGCCATTTGGGAGTATCCACCCTATTTGAGCAAGGGCCGTCCTGGATGGCACTTGGAGTGCTCTGCCATGGCTCGGCGATACTTGGGAGATACCTTGGACATTCATGGAGGGGGCATGGATCTTCAATTTCCTCATCATGAGAATGAAATTGCCCAATCCGAGGCTTGTACTGGAAAGAAGTATTGTCAGTGCTGGGTCCACAATGGGTTTGTCGAGGATGCCGATGACGGGACCAAAATGTCCAAGCGATCGGGCCGCGTTACCACCTTGGAGGATTTGGGAACCGATCCCTTGGCGGCGAGAGCGTATCGATTCGCAGTCATCAAGACGTTGTATCGCCGCTCCTTGAAGCTATCTCCCCGTGTTCTGGAAGAGGCGCAAATGGCACTGCGACGAGTCGATACTGTGATGAAGCAAGTGTACCAACGACGACCCGAAGGATATGCTGATGCTCCTAGTACTAATGGATCTCCAGGGTCTCCACTCGCCAAAGAGTTTGTCCCTGACGTCATGGAGCGGTTCGAAACGTACCTCTTGGACGATTTGGCCATGCCGAGAGCTACGGCTTGCTGGTTTGAACTCCTTCAACGAGCCGAAAAAGAGTTGACCAGCCATGCCACTCCCAACCATGCACTCGTGATGACAAATGGTAGCACGGATGATGATGAAAACGTGGACTGGGTCGGGGTATCGGCCATTCTGGATGCCTTGCAACGAATGGATCGCGTGTTTGGTGTCCTTGTCCAAGATATGGATACCCTGTTGGCTGAAACGGATGGAGAGGCTAGTATTACGATACCCGAACAAGTACAATCGCTGGTGGACCAACGTGTAAAAGCCCGCGCTAGCAAGAATTGGAGCTTGGCTGATTCACTGCGAGACGAAATTTCTGCAATGGGATACCAAGTCCAAGATGATGCTCAAGGACAACCCCTTGTGACTCCGATATGAGAAGATATTATAGTATGCTATGGGTAGAACTCTACCGGCTTTGAGAGGAGGAGAATAGAATATCCATTTACTATTCACTCGTTGGTCTGTGAGAAGGAAACGACCACTCTTGCGTGACCACCTTGCACATGTTCGAGCAACTTTTGGATGGAACCCCGAATGGAAAGGACTGCATTTGCCTCCCACAGCAGCAACCTATACGAAACAGAAGGACATGAAGCTCTATTTAAATGTTCTTATGTGTACCAGCAGTGCTGGCTGTACGATGTAAGCAGCCGAGCAGCAGCAGGAATGTTTCTCCTCCCCCAGAAAGGTGATGGCAGCAACAGGAGGAGCCTCCTCCCCTCATCATGTTATTGAGTTGTTGTAACTTCTTGTACGTATTTTACTCCCAGTCTTGTCGGTTTCGATACTATTTAACGATGCGACATGGACGACATCATTACTACCCGGTGAAGCATGAGCCGACGACTTTAAATAGCACGACAAACCGGTCGGTCTCCCTCACATGAATCACACATCCCACTACTACTACTAGTACTACCAAATTCACTTGGATCTCCATGTATCCCTCCTCCACACAAAAAACGATTGTTTCCACGCAGCATGATGTTGTCACCCTTGGAATTCTTCTTGTCTGATCTAATTCAAGACCACGAAGGTGGTATTCGGTTGGTTGTTGACAATGCTCGCATGACAACCACTCAAGTCTTGTCCATTCGTCCCTCTCCTTCGAACAACAAGTCGTCATTGAACTCTAGCTCCCACCATTCGTGCGTTCGGTGGGAATCCGATGAACATTCCACTCACCTTCTACAAAGCCCACGGTCTTTGCCTCACATGAAGCAAACGACGGCGACAATGACATCGGAAGGAAACTCTGACATTGTTTCGTCTCCCCAAGCGGCACTTCAAAAGAAGACTGCCAGTCCGTCGTGTCCCATCCGCAAGTTGTCTCCTGCGGTTCAAGTCGAAAAGTACAAATGGAAGCCCCAGGGATGCTGGACCTCCAGCAACAGCCGTACGATTGGATCTTCCAACAAGTTTGTATCATCCAATGTACCCTTTCCTGACCAAGACGAAGACTCCATTCCGTCGCTTCGACCGCCTCTTCGAAGCAGCCCTCCTCCCAATGCTGCTTCTATGACAGCTTCGAGCGATCACGGAATGATCTTGGAAGAAACGAGTAGCAGTGAAGAAGGTCATGACTCCCTTTCTTCCATCCCCATCCCCATCCCCATACCGACGATGCGCCTCACACGAGGATTGTCCAAAACACTTTTGGGCATTGAGAAGGTCGTGGAAACGACGCCTCCGGTTTGTCCGACACGCCGTCCATCCGCTCAGCCTCCTCAATCCAGCAAGCAGCTACAACACCCACATCCCACTGCCCCGCAAGACATTGTGGTACGTCCCGAGACACGCCCTCGTGTTCCTCTTGGAGCAAGTAGTGTCATCACGGCCACCCGCATCCCTTCAGGAGGTGGAGGTAGCATGATGATCAAGAGTGGTGGTGTTGGTGGTGGTGCCGCCACAGCCACTGCATCGGAAGCAATGGTGCGGACGAGCCTTCCAGTTTTTCATTCTAGAGTAGAATAACTCCTCTAGAAGGAACCCAATTTTCATTGTCCTGTCCTTGTTCACTCGTGCGTGCAATCCTTTCTTGGGGGCTCAGAGTGACGGCACAATCTTCCTTCCACCTGCGGAACCCGGATCCTTATTTTGACCACTTGGATTAAAAGTGACATGTCTGTCCTTCCGTCCAGTAGACGGGTTCTAGCCTCATATCTTTCCCCCCATCAACTTGATCGGGCGTCGTTCTCTTTGAGCGAACCAAACCAAACCAAACGCAATTACGGCATCTCATCAGGGGGCCAACTCGATTTGTTGGTTGAAATAATATTGAACTCGTACCGTACCAAGTAGTAGAGTTGACAATACCACCATCATGTTTCGATCCTTGTCATTGATCCCTCGTTCCACAAAATGGGTTGTTCGGCCCACAACATCAACAACAGCTGTGTTGGGAGGTTCTGCTTGGAATGTGCCAACCACCACCACCGCAACCTCCACGGTTCGGTGCAGCTCGTCCGTCCAGACCTTGCCTCCCAACCTCACATTTGATTACCGATCATCCTTTGCTCCCAAGCAACAACCTATCTTGGTAGCTCCTCCTGCGGAAGGTGAAGAGGCTGAAGTTGTCAATGGCGAAGAAGAGGATGAGTTGGAGGAACTAGTCATTAGCGACGATTCTTCTCTCGCACAAGTCGTTCCTCTCCCTGAACGTTTGCATGCCAACATTCATCATTCTGCAACTGGATCTGTTTCGGGAACCATCTGGTTGGATGCTACTGTCTTTGGCGTCGACCCTATCCGTGTCGATTTGATCAAGCAAAACGTGGATTACATTCGCAACAAAATCCGAGGCATGCGCAAGGCTCATTCCAAAACCATTGCGTTCGTGTCGGGGAGTGGAAAGAAGGTCCGTCAACAAAAGGGGACGGGTAGTGCTCGAGCAGGACATTCCCGACCGGCTCACTGGCGAGGAGGAGCCAAGGCACACGGACCCAAGAACACAACCAACTATGGAAATGTGAAAATGAACTCCAAAGCCAAGCGATGGGCCATGGCTTCTGCCTTGTCACAAAAGTTGAAGGAAGGAAATTTGGTAGTAGTTGATGATTTCTTGTTGGAATCCCACAAGACGGGTCCGTGGTCGTCTCTGTTGGCCAACAGCTTTGGCATCGGACGGGAAGGGTCGTCTGCTTTGATCATTGATCACTATTTGGAAGAGGAGGCCGATGCTCAACACGCTTCGTATCATGGAGTTCCTATCAATCTATGGGTCGCCTCCAGTAACATCCGTCCTCTCAAGGTTATGAATGTTCGATTCCTCAACGTTTATGATATTTTGAAGAAGGAGAAGCTTGTGATTTCCTTGAAGGCCCTGGAAGAAATTGAAGCTCGATGGAAACTATAGAAAACACACACTCAATCTAGTATGAAATCAAGCTACAATTCTCTAACAGCTTGTAGTAGGTAGTGAGTGTATAGCATGGTGTGCTTGAGGAATGCTTTACCACCACAAGCCTCCTGGAACGAGGGTTTTTGGTTAGTAGGTATATATAATACTAGTACATATCTTGGTCCTTGTCATTGTTCGTGTCATTTTTCGCGCCAATTTCCTCGCCTCGAGAAAGATTTGGTTGGTGGACCGACATTCTTGCCGCACAACCTGCAAGGTTTCCTTCTCTTTATACCTTGCATTATTGTTGTTGCAGTTTGAAGCCATTCCGCCATGCGCCGGAAAAAGGTAACCACCCCACCCAAGGGGCAAATGCTGTTAACCAGTTGCTTTACCCCGAGTAGCAGTGAAGTGAAACTAACCAAGGAATCCGCCCCGTATGCTATCAACACCGCAGTGCTCAAGGTACGTCGTGGTGGGACGACATAGACAGCCTGATATTGTTTGATGTGATTTTCTTCCTCAACATTTGTCGTTTTAGAAATTGGCAAGCGGAAAATACATACCTGGGAAGGTTGTAGAGGTGGACATTTCAGACCAGACCTATCAAATCAAGTTGGAAGAGGGACCGGACGAAAAATGGACCACTACCGAATTGCAGTGGGGAGTCTTTCTTGAAAGTAAAATAGGGACCCATGTCGCCAAGCACTTTTTGGCTGACGACACTGACAGCTCCACCAGACAGCTCTTCTACGGTCAAGTTGTCGATGTGATTCCTCTCGAACGTGGCGAGCTCACGCCAAAAATGAAGTGCTACTTTCGAGTGCACTACGAAGATGGTGACAGTGAAGATTTTGACATGTCAGAATTGACACTAGGTTCTCAGCTTTATCGTCGGGAAAAGACGCGAAAGCGAGCTGCTGCGGACGAAACGCCATCTGACTCCATGGCTTCTCCGCCGCCACCAACGAAAAAAACGAAAAAACAAAAGGGACAGTCCAAGGAGACCAAATCCTCTGTCGCGCGCAAAAACCCCAAAGCTGTGCGATCCAGCCCAAGAAAGAAACAAGAACCTACATCCTATGAAGATGCATCGTCTAATTCGGATGCCCCGGTGGAACCCCCGTCGTCGAGCCGCACTTCCAGGGGTAGACAAGGGCGCCGTATAGTTACCTATGACGAAGGAGATTCCATGTCCGAGTCGGAAGAAGCTCCAGTCACTCGAAAGCCATCATCTCGTACTGCCAAGCCATCCAAGCCTCTGGTGATTTCTGCATCTGATTCTGAGTTCGACAGCCCAGTAGCTGAAGATGACGATACCAGTTTGGACGACATGTCGGTCGAGATGGAGGAACCAAAACCCAAACGAGCAACTTCCAAAAGCCAGACGGCAAAGAAGGAAACTCCAAAGCCGAAAATTTCAAGAAAGAAGAGTAGTGGAACTGAGTCTTCTGAAAATCTCCAGGCGGAGCTCAAGGCCAAACTTAAAAAGGAAAAGAATGTCTACAATCCATTGAATAATCCACAAAAGCTCCTCAAAGATGGATCGTACGTGGATCCTGTGGGTATTGATCCTACACATGGTATTGTAGAAGGTATCATTTCTAGGCAAATCAACAAAGTGGGAGGGCTGCTTCAGTTGGCAGTAAAAGAAGACCCAGCCAATCGTGACATTGGTGAGCTGGAGTTTCCTCTTCGACTATCGACTGCGTGTTCTGGCACCGATGCTCCATCGATCGCAATGAGTCTTTGGAAGGAAAGTTTGGATAAAATCATGTCACCCGCAGAGCATGGCTTTTCCTATCAGCATGACATGTCTTGCGAAATTGAGCCCTTCAAGCAGGCCTACATCAGTCGCAACTTTCCTGGTGTTTTACTGTTTCCTGATATCACCAAGTTGACTGAGTCGCCAGAGGTGTTAGACGTCTACGGAAGGCCCCAGAAATTGCCTGAGGCCCACTTGTTTGTTGCTGGCACCTCGTGTAAGGATTTCAGCATGTTGAAAACCCGAGACCGTCAAGACATTGAAGATAAGGGGACATCTGGGGAGACATTCCTTGCCGCCGTCGAATTCCTTGACGTGCAACAGCCCCCAACCGCAATTTTTGGTACGTACAATGTGGGACGTTCAGAATGTTAAGAGTCGCCTTTGCTCACAACACTTTTGTAGAAAACGTCGATGGAGCTCCTTGGGGCAAGATGCAAGAATACATCAGGGGCAGGATCAATCTAGCTGATAGAAATGTCACGAAGGCTATCAAGGACGCCTCCAAGAAAGCTGGTAAGTTTTGTGGCGCACATACTATTTGCCAGCACCACTCGTTGTACTCACACCTCTGTTCACCTTTAAGATGCTGACAATGAACTGTTGTTTTCTGTCAACGAGGATGGACACTATGTCGCAGAAGCCATCCCTCGGCAAGTTGGAATCCGTGCTGGATCCGTTGTAGAAGGAGTCGTGCGTGCGGGAAATGATGCCTCAGATGTAGAACCACTTTGTGCAGGGAGTAAGGCCAAATCCGAAGTCACCCTAAAGCAACTGGCGTACAGACACAAAATTGACTTGGATGCGGACATTCTGGTTTTTCGAAAGAAAGCCAACTACTGTACACATCTGTGCAAGGTGGACACCAAGGAGTATGGACTTCCCCAGACACGGAACCGCAAGTATCTGTACATTTGGAAGTCTGACGATCCCGATGATGATCTTGGCGAGTATTTCCAAGAAATCCTCGATCATCTCAAGACGCCTTTGCTACATTCAATGGATGCGTTTTTGCTTCCTGACACCCATGATCGCATTCGTTGTTTCCGTGAAGCGCTACGATCAGGACCTGGTTTGCTCGTAAAACGAGAACGTGCACAAGAAACTGATTTTTGGGATTGGGAACTATCACATGTCCAAGATCTCCCGCGTCATATGGCATTCCGAGAGAAGAATGGAATCGATGAAAGGGCTCGTTGGTTGACGGGGTGGTCCACAAGAGGCAATAAGGAAGTCGCACCAGGTCTTTGGCCTGAACTGTTGGATTGTTGGAATCATCGACGGTTAGATATGGTGGACTGCTTTGCAGCAGCTGCAGGTACGGAATCTTTGCTCATTTGTTTTGCTCCTGGCATGCCATTTCCTCACTGACATGTCCGTAGTTCGTGATGCCGTTTCCCGCGATCCGATGCACCATCTGTTTACCTGGGATCTTTCTCAAAACGTAACTAGAGCACCATTCCGCACCGCTACAGTTGGAGTTTCTGGTTGCATCACCCCAGGAGGTGAGATTATCATGCCTCATCGTGGTCGCACTCTAATGGGATATGAAAAGTTACTACTGCAAGGTATCCCGTTTTCCAGGTTGATGCTGGGGGCAGAATCGGAAGTACAGCTGTCAGACCTTGCGGGAAATGCCATGAGTGTCCCAGTAGTTTCGGCAACAATGCTTGCAGCTATTTGTGCTCCTCAATTACGCCGTCAACGGCAACGCGATCGCGGGTTGCTTCTGACCAGCATGGCATTCAACGCAAAGTATGACAATGCCAAGGGAAAGGTCATAGCAGAAAGAGGCGATCGTATCAAAGGCGATGCGAATGAAAGTGTCGTCGAATTCGATGATGTTCTCCCTAGTCTTGTCAACCTGGCGGATGAAGCCTACCGGTCCTCGGTACTCTGTCTCTGTGAATCGTCGGGCACTCAAACAAAAGCAAAATTGCTTGAATGTGCTGGGTGTGGAATGGGAATATGCCATGGATGTACTGACAGACACCAGATTAAGTCCCATGTTTTGAAAGCGATTCCCATGGATACTAGGGTGGAACCTCCAATCTTTGAAAGGAGGTTGCGTGCAATTGCACCGCCGTTGCTTCACTTGGATGGTGTAGAAGATTTGGAGGACGGAGATGCTTTGGATTCCTATACTTTCCGCATTCTTGATATTATTCGGAAGGTTGGCTATTGGGAGTTGGTGTATGGCGCTTGGGAGGATCATGGATCTGGAAGGCAAGTGGCTGAAATTCGAATTCACTTGGGGAAGCTGGGAAGATTGTCGCCAAATGGGTTGTCAGTATTTGTACGCTGCTTCGCACCAGCTATTCGCCAAGACAAGCCCATGCGTGGACGGCTACTAGACTCTGCCAGAAGGATTGTGGGACTCCATGACAAATCTGACTGGGAAGTCAGAGAGCAATCGATTTCAAAAGACCTCATGATTGTCGGTTCGGAACCCTGTGACTCTCAGCGAGTCAATGTTGGCCTAAACGACACTGCTGAAGAGTCTTTGCGCAATCACAAAGTGGCCTCTAGCCATAAACCAAACATTGAGTCCCGGAATAGTTTGATCAAATACCCTTCGTTGTGGAAGAAATGGCCTGGGACAATAGAAGTGTCCGGCGATGATCGGGTAGCAGGAACCTACAAAAAGATTCCCTGCCAACATACAACAGTCCACTCTGCGCTTTGGCGCTCCGATGATATCATGGGCAAGCCTCGGTATATGTATTTCAGACCTGACGCCATTCGTACAAGTCTCGATGTGGCTGTGTTTGCGACAACCCCAAGCTACAAAGATGAGACGGAATTTTGTGAGCTCATTGACTGGATCCCTGAGAATTCGTTGGATTCCCGACACCAAAGAACTAAAGCAACGTTCTTGGAGTGGAAACCGGCATGCAACCTAAAATTGCAGGTTCCTGCTCCTTTAATTTCTATTGAAACGAACGCAAAATCTTTTGAAGACCAAATTAAAGAGGGGACAGAGGCCCCGATTCTATGTCGAATGAAAGGCTTAAATTCTTCTGTTGTTGGATCTCTTCTGGAGAGTGCCGAGGGTACAGAAATTGATCTATTGGGTGCCTTAGCAACGAAGAACGCCAAACTGTTATCAATCTTGATAGCCCCACAGCTCCTGAAGTTTGCAGCTGAAGAAAAGCTCTCTCTGCGAATGTCCTGTTGGTCGAAGCTTCCAGCTGCTGAGTTTGGACTGTGTTCAAGAAATGTGCCAGTGCGTCCGATGGAGAAATGGAGGGAGGTTTCCAACAAAGCTGTATCACATGAGCGCTACTACGACACGGAAGAGTCGAAGGAATACTACAAGGTTCGTATACCAATTCTTACCTGAATCATCATTGATCGATGAAGGTCCTGTCTCAACAACTCTCCCTCTCCAGCAACTTCGAAATCGACCAAATGCTTTCATAGTGAAAGTCGACCCGACAGCTTTGGAAATTTGCATGAACCCATCAGTCGCTGCCCATCGAGCTGCGGCTCTACTTGGAGTAGACAAGACCACAGCCAGTCAAGTGGAGGTGGAGTTCTGTCTGACTGAAATGTCGTCAATGGGGGAACCCGATGCCCTTGAGTTCCACGTACCTAACTCAGATGGATTCAAGGAAACTGCTGTACCTACATTGGCACTACCGTTGTATTCGCGACAAGCACGAGCCCTCACACGCATGTTGAAAATGGAATGTGGCGAGGTTGCGTTCTCGGAGGAAGAGAGATCTGAACACATTCTTCCTGGTGTCGGTTGGTGCCTCATCTCTAAGGCAGCCAGAAAACGTCCCTTGAGGGGTGGAGTCCTGGCTGACGCCATCGGGAGCGGCAAAACTGTTGTAGTCATAGCACTGATTCTCGCCCGTGTGGAAGAGGCGCGAAGAAACTGCGACGTTGGGAAAGGACGGTCCAGCGCTACACTGATTGTGGTTCCGCCTGGACTAGTGAGGCAGTGGGACGATGAAAGAAAGGTAGGTTCGCAAGTCCGCAATATTGTGAAAGCTCAAAAGCAAAATCCTCACTGTAGTACCCACCGATATATCAACAGAAATTTACCAAGTCATTGTTGAAATGCATCACTATTGATTCCACAGAGACGCTGAAACGGTATAGTGTTGAGGATCTATGCACTGCTGATATGGTCATTGTTCCTGCTGCTATCATTGAGGAAGCCCCCAAAACCGGGCCCAGACGGTTGTACACTGAGCACCTTTCAAAAATGGCGAAGGCGGACAAGATTCCACCGGCTCCAACTCGTAAGTTACATTGATGTCGTTTTACTTGCGATATTTACTCTGCACTCACACATAGCCGCCTTTCCACCATACAGACTATAGCCAGCGGGAGGCACCAACCATTGAGGGTAAGACAATCTCGGCTTCTCTGTTGTACAATACCAGTCAAAGTTCTCACCGCTGCTCATCTCTTGTCGTAGGAACTTGGGTTCGGAACATGGCGTCAGGACCAGAAATTTATGTTGGAAACAAGGGGAACCAAAGAACTCGTGACGCCCAAGCATTCTATGGATACCGCTATGCTGAGGCTATCAAGAAGTTGCGCGAACAATCTTTCAAACCGTCAGACCGTGGAGTTCCCCTTGAATACTTCACTTGGGAACGTTTGATCATTGACGAGTGTCATGAAACGTTGGTCACAGGGAAGAGCCATGAAACAAAAGCGGCTGACTTTAAGGAAAAGGCACGACGGGGAGCCCGAGAGTTCCTGGGGGTGTCACAAACTGATGTGAGTCAACGACCCCTTCAAGTTACCAGTGGGATTTGGGGGTTGACGGGCACTCCCTTGTTGGAGACTGAAGCCCGGGTCACGGAGCTGGCCAGTTTGATGGGTGGAACCTATGTCACTGGAGCTGCTCATCATTGGCGTCGCGAAGAACGAGATTCTGGGCGAGATTTGTTTTTAAACCAACAAGAGCCCACAAGGAGTCGCGAGTATCGTTGCGCCGTCCAAGAATCATGCCACACTTACGTAAGGGAGGCTTGCCAACGAAATAGGGGTGAAAAGCTCTTGGTGCAATTGAGTTCGGAGAAGCACCCCACCTCCATGGCGAAAACCGAAGGTGATGACTTTTTGCGAAATTCTCCAGATGCCAACAAGAGCTTTGGTATATCACCGAACGAACTTGGGGATCAAACTTCTAAGGTTCTTGCCATCACGTCAGCTTCCACTGCTCGTCAAGCGGCATTGCTGGACATTTTGTCTAAAATCAACGATGACGATCCGAGCGCGAAAGTGCTGGTGTTTGCGAATCCCTTGTTCGGGGGATATGACGCAGCTTTGAAGGCTTTGGAAAAGCGTCTGAAGGATTCAGCCAACGCAACATTTTGTCGCATTGATGATTCATCCCCCGTTGCCGAACAGAATGAAATTTTCTCCTGGTTCCGCCGGGCGGATGCATCGGAAGAAGACCGTCAACGACCTCGTGTCTTGCTTTTGTCTTTTGAACAGGCCGCTGGACACAATTTGCAGGAGTCCATTCATGAAGTTGTTTTCTTTGACCCCATGTACTCCGGTACCGACGCTGTCGCCGATGCTAGCGTGGAAGAACAGGCCATTGGTCGGGTGTTCCGTCAAGGCCAGCGTCGAGATGTCCGCTTGACACGAATTGTGTTGCGTGGTCCCGAAGGAGAACGTTGTGTCGATGATTGGATGGTAGACAGAAACACAAACGAGGAGGTTTTGCGAGCCGCTACCTCTAACTTTGATTAGTAATATTACATTTGATAATGAAGTATCTTTTGGAATTGGCACAAATGTAGCAATGCAGGAGTAACATAAAGATGCAGGAGCACCTGGAAGCGACTTAGGTAAATTGTGGAGCCATGTCCCGATCGGCCACAATGGAATCCATTTCTTCCTTAGAAACGGGGGTTCTTCCATAACAGACACACTTGATCAATTTCCACCCCAACACGAGACATGTGATCATGCCAAACAAAATGGCCAGGACAATGAGAATGACAAGGGTCAAATTTTTCCATACGACCTTTCCTGAGTCGTCCAGCACCTTGGGGACATCGAATATACTGGAGCTGCAAGGCCACTCGGATTCTACAAAATCTACCCAGAGCGTTGTAGTTGAATGACCTGTCGCAATGGGAACATAGGAAGACTCTGGAAATAGTTCCTCCAATTTGGCAACCACGGTGGATAGGTCGAAATCAGGAACGTACAATTGACACGTTTCGTTGGCAAGGGCCGTTCCAGCGAGGACATAGTCAGGAATGGCTTCATGAACTGCAAGAACAGTACTGCAAGGCATTTGTCCCACAAAATGCAGAGTGTCATCAAAGGGGGCCACGGCCACAATGTCATCGTAACTGTTTTCTCCGTAAAAGAGATCATATCGGAAGTTGTCCGTAGAAATAATAAGCACCGATTGAATACCCGAAACTCCCTGAAGTGCCACAGGCACCACCTCATCCCGAAACAAACCCCATAGTGACTCCTTGTGTGACATGCTGTAGTTCATGTAGTAGTTTCCGGGTGCACAGCCAATAATCTCAGTGAGACCCATGTGCTCTCGGGTTCGTTGAATAAAGTCCGACAACTCTTGACCATCATCGGTCGCAAACTCATGTTCTCCGCCCAACGCATACTTCAAATTGTTCACATTGGCATCGAGAAACACATGTTGGAACAAATGCGCCATGGTGGAATTGTCGTCAGGAACCGTATGGCGAGTGGGAAAAGAAACAAAGCCCACAGTATCCAAATACCGACCCGATTCCACCGCCGTGCTGTACTCATCCACCTGCGAAAAGCGTCGCATGTGTGTATGTCCCGTCACAAATTGGACAGGCATGTTGTCACCGACATGGCTTCGAATTGCGGAAATAATGGAAGAGACGGCTGGATCGTCGGTCCCCATATGAGCCATGACCAAAATGGCATCATAGGACTCCTCTTTCAGAGCTTTTTGAAACCACGACTCTTGAACAACATCTGCAGGATCCAAGACAGTCACCTCGGATGCTGCCCCATACATGTGGTAGATGAATCCAAATACCAGAACGTTGGAATTGATACCTTCCAAAAGGTAGTATCGGTTGCTGAGATGGCTGGAAGGATCACTGGTCATGACAATGTTGGATGACAAGTGACGACCACCCCACCAATCAATGAATCCTCCGGCTCGGGTCATGGAATCGATAACCCTGGACTTGTACACTGCAGAGAGGGGAAACAAGGTGAAGATCACGGGGGTGAGACGTTCCATGTGACAACTCACAAAAACAAAATCATGTCTATGTCCCAAACTCAACATAGTAGCACATACATTCATGATTCCCTGTATTGACAATATGAAAAGGCATCTTTTGCAACAATGGAACAATACTGGAAGTGTCCCCATCGAGAGACAACCCTGTGCCATCCACCCAATCCCCATTCATCACAATCCAAAGATCCGTATCTACAGAATCACAGTATGCCTTGAGACGCTGATAGAAACTCAAGACTTCTCCATAATCCACATTGAGATAGGGTTCTTTGTGACTGTGTCCTGCAATCCACGAGTGGACATCGGTCAGAACAACAACGTTGACGTCTCCCAAGGGCAAATTGGGGGCAGATTCCAACAGATGATCATCTTCTTCGTCATCTGCTACAACTGGAACAGTGGTGAACAACAGCGACGACAAAACCAACAGAAGTGGTGCAGCTAGAGCATGAAACGAGACCATGGCACAAGCAGGAATCAAAGCGGGTTGGATGGAATGGAGTTTGCGGAGTCACCCACTTGTGAAGCGATGAATATTCGTACCTACGTATCCGTCATACGACCTCTAGCGTTCATCGGAACGATTCCCCGTACCTACACCCACAACAACAACAACCGCAAACACACATCCCTGTTGGGTGAAAGCGTTGCCACTCTCTATAGTATTATCATGTAGTACGAATATCGATGCATCAATTGCGAGGCATCTCCATGATGTGCGGGAGGAGGGAAATCATGAACGAAAAGTGCAATGGAAACCAACAAGGCAGAATGAATGGAGATGCTCCTCCAACCAACCAGCGAGCTGTTGTTGGGAGGACGAGACAAAACCAAACACTGCCCATTTCCAGGCTTTTTTCGTTCTAACATCAACAAGTACGAGGTTCCTGTAAACACTCATCACATCTCAGATGAGGAGTTTACTCCCTGCCATCTTCCAAGGCCATATCCTCGCTATCGGGTTCATCATGGTCGTAGTCCACGGTGATACGACAGTTCTTGATGCCATCGAACTCTCCAAGGATCTTGAGACGAGCACAAAAGTTCTTCTCCCAAGCCTTCAAGACCTTGCCCTTGCCTCCCTTCTTCTCCAAGGCCGCTAGAATCATGTCAGCGTCGGACTGGTAGTAGTAGTCATCGTCGTCCTTGCAGAAGCGGCAGAAGAAATGGGTGAAGGAGTAGGTATGGACGTAGAACCAGCTGAAACGACGTTCCAAGTCGTCGTCCTCCACGTACTTGGGGTGGACCCAACGGCTGCGGACCGATCCTTCCTCGCGTGGGGGAGGTAGGACCAACTTGCTGTCCAAAGCGTCATGGCGGACGACCTGGCCATCCTCGCCACGAACGTATTGGGCGGCCTTCTTGACTTCTTCCACCAAGTAGATCTCGTCGCTGATACACTCAATGTCGGTGGTCTTGTGGACGTCGTTGGCAGATTCAACAAAGGCTTGTTCGACCTGCGCAAGGAGTTCGGAGGTGACGGTGAAGGTACCTTTGGTTTCGAAGTAGTACTGGGCAGGGAACTTGTGCTTGGGGAGATCTTCCAACGCCGTGGAGTCGGTGTTGTTCATCACGTAGGCGTGAGAGGTGGGCAAGGCCAACCAGATGGCAACAGAAGAAAGGATGGGCAACTTCATGGCGGTGGTGGTAGTGGGGTGACGGGGGAGTGTGTTTCTGAATGGCTTGTCGGTTTGGAGCTTTCCAAAATTGTGAGCTTTCAACTTCCACAGTTTGATGCATCGATGCATCCACCCGATCCTGTCACCCAATTCGTTCACAGTTGCCCTTGATTATTCAAGTCTCTTTGGCCATGGCAGTGGGAAGGACCCCTTGGCTTTTGTCAGTCGCTTGGTGGGAGTTGATGGACTCCCACGACCGCGAAGCATGGAAAAACACGGAGCACAGCTCATGCAGAGTTACTCCCATACGAGCATTGGGTTTTGCCATGAGTCGATAGAGAGAGCTCCGCTTGATATTCATCCATAGCTTGCCAAAACTGTGATCCACAGTCACGCTGAGACAGTGGTATTGAGTGGCCCGTCAGTAGGACTAGAGCAGCTGTTCTATGTTCGGTCTTGGCTCTCTTGGCTGGTAGCTCCAGCCACTGCATTTGCTGTGGTTCTGATGTTTGGCGCCAGGGTCCTCGTGATGATTCAGCAATTGTCACTACCGGTAGGAAATCCCACTCGAATCTAGTTTCGTGGTGTTTCTCTCATGGGGTCTTGGCTTTGGCTTGTCATAAACAACAACGCCGACGGCTCGTCTTCTTCACTCCCACATGATGAGGATCGTCCAAAGAAAGTATGTTCAAAGCTACAAATAAAAAGAGCACACAAGCAGTCAAGCATCCATATTCCATCGCCTCTTGGGATGATCGAGGCTCACAATATCCACAATCGCATTGGAAGAACACACACTAGCGAATAAATTTTGTAGCGCACTTGCTAGGACTACCACTATTCTTTCTAGATTTCGCCCATTCTCTTTAGCCATGGTTTCATAGCGATGACAGTTGAATATTGTCCTACAACATTGTTAGCATATCACAATTCTATTCCTCTTGGAGGACAAGAACTCCTACCCACCAGACAATATCATCGTACTCCTCATAGTGTTGATTGGGAGGGAAGGCTTCATTCTCATCAAAATTTTTGTGCTTATCCGGGGTGAGTTTTGTCTCCCCCATCTGGGGATAAGGAAACCTCCCCTCCAAAAACCCATGATGGTTATGAGAGTACTCAAATGCAGGGTCGGTACTCGTAGCAGCGGATTTCGTCGTACAGTACCAGGTACACCGATTGATGATGATGTGATGTGATGTGATGTGATGATGTCATTACGTTAGTATTTGTTGTGGTGGCTGCTAACTACTAGTAGGCTGGAGACCCGTCCACGGAACAAGATGCTGCCGTACGATTAGTACTACTAGTACTAGTAGTAGTCAGTAGCACTTCGGACTTCTTGTAGTCTGTTACTAGTAGTACGACTTCAGAGGCTACTCCGTTGACGAATTCCAACGGGTTGTTGTTCAACTTTCGTCATCTAAAAAATATTACTTAGAAGGTTCCGTGACTGGGAGATCATTGTCCTCCAATACTACTGTACTACTCTGAACGCTTTCCTGATTTCTACTTTGTACTTCCAAGAATAATTAAGGAATAACGACTTCGCTACAAGTAATGAACAAAGTGGGAGCTGGGGTCAATCTCACAATATGCCTCGGCATCGTTCCTCGGCTGACATCGTTCAAGAAGTTGACCTCTTCCATTGTCGAAACAAACGAAGCCGTGTTATGCATTTGCAAGACATCATACTAACCATGGACAAAGAATTTCCGTATCCATGGCTTGTACCAGAGCCTGACGCCCTCATGCAAGAATTCATGTTGGGTTGTAACGAAGGAGGAGAAGAGAACAACACCTGGCTGGAAAACAGCGTCCAGGAGGTTGACAACCCTTGTTTAGATCCCGTCGATGCTCTTCCAGAGCATCAGCTTGAGGGACCAAACCTCTTCCCGTTGGATGGTACGGAGCCAGCAGACTACTCATGTAACGCCTCGCAGCCGCCACTCAAAGATCCAGATGCTTCGCTGGCTCGTCCTCCACTGGATGTTGAAGTCGAGGACATCATGTCGATTGGGCCAGCACAAGGCGAGGAATCATTCAAGAACCTCACTTAAAGTTGTCTGTCTGGACAAGGAGACTAAAGACGACAACACTGCGGTCAAAAAGCAGTCCCTGGCTAGCGTTCCCGAAGTTCCAAGGTCGCTAACCTCCCACGATGTTCTCTTCGGCCGTGGCGGCAGCATCTCTGCGCCACGAGCCACCACTTCATGGTTCATGTTGGTTTTGGAACGCCGGGGCAAGTATAAAAGCATCCCATGACACGATTACCGAAGAAAGAGAGCAATCGCGATGGAAGTCGTCTCCATCGTTCACCAGCAGGGCGGTCGCTTTATGCGTAGGGTTCGACGCACAGGTGAAATCCAGGAGCTCCTAGAAGCCGCAGCCATCAGCTTTTGCCGTCAAGCCCTGCGAAGTCCATGGGTAACAATGCTTGCTAGAAAAAACGTCAAATACATGTTTCATGACTGCATTCGAATAGGTAGATAGCTTTGATAAACGTTTACAACATCTTCATCACTCGATTCATATGGACTAGACTAAACTATCCGAAACCATTCGTAGTGCGACGATGTCATCTTCCCGGAAACCAAGTCGAGAAACGCCATATTGCCAAGTAGATAATCAACACACTACGATGGACTTATGAAGCTTCTGGAGGCTTCAAAGAATGGTCGCCAACGTATGGATGTCCCAGGCATGAATTGGTTTCCATTGCGTTTTGCCATTTGCATTCGATACACCCAAGCGGAAGGGAAATCACTACCGCAACGAGCGAACGTCCAAATGACAATATTCGCCTTGATCGAACTCATTTGGTGATGTGTTACAGTCTGGTTGGGTTCCTTCCAAGCGAGGCATGACTTGCGGTAACGTTCCGGGGAAGGGACATATAACACCAACGGGATGTATGACCAGCACGCTGTCTTTGACCTGTTGTCTCTGTTTCCACAGAGATGGATGGGGGACTCTGTTCAACTGGCCGTCGCCAAAGCGTCCTTGGTATCGACGCCTGGCGTCAAAGTTACCAATGGTTGCTGCGTTGGCCAACGGATGAGGCTTACGAGGGACGCGACCGTCCCAACCGACTGGTACCTGCCCGTTTGAGCGTTTTTGTGTTGTCTGCGTAGTTCAACATAACTTTACGTTGTGGTGGACCGGAAGGGGGAGCAGCAGGGTCTCCTCGTCCTTCGCCTTTGTTACCACTTCCTTGCCCGGATTCATCGGTCTCTTCTGCTCCGGCACCGGCATCCTCGGGCTGCGTCATGCTGCAAACGGAGGATAAAGCCTTGGTTTCTTTCTTTCTGGATTCTTCTTGTGTGTATGAGCTCTTCTTCTACTACTTCTACTACTACTAGTACTAGACTTGACGCAACAATCGAAACAGTGATGATGAAGATGTCTAGAGAGATGCCGACATTGTTTCCTCCAGAGGGGAAACGGAATATGCATGGGCCAATAGGCAGTGAAGGGCGCTTGCTGCGGTCGATTGGATCAGCCGACTCGCCTCAACGGATGTCGCAGCGAAGAGAAGATGACGACGATGAAGAGGTAGTAGGTAGGTAGTTGATGAGCATGTATACAATTCATACATAATCTATATAGTATAGCGGGTTTGAGTGCCGCTACCGGTAGGTAGGGCGTATCATCCTGGCGACGTTGGCTGAATGCTACCGGTAGTGGACGTCCGTAGAAATACTGGTAGAAAGAGTAACTGGATCTCTGGAGCTGGACTGTCAAACCCATCGCGATCCCACCCATCTTTCCCACAACCCTTTTGAACACAAAATGAAGCACACGAAAACACCAACCATAATGAAGGTCAATACCCTCAAACAGGGCAGATACACTGTCAGAAGCGTCACGTCTTGTTGTTCCTTGCCACCCTCAACTTCCACCTCTTCCGGCTGTGTTGGGTGACGATCAGCTCCGCCTCCTGGCGGTGCAAGACGACGATCACGACGATGATCATGATGAAGGACGAGATTCTACCAGCATCATGAAATTGCGTCTCTCGTGGGAGGCAGGAGATTCCCCCATGGTGTTCGAAGATAGCTTGAGCCAAGCCACGGCATTGCTTTTTCAAGATTCCAATACAATCATCTTCCCTGGCATCGAGGTGTTCCCCAACGAGTTTGAACTTGATGTCGATAACGGAGAGGAGGACGACGACAGGCACAAGAAGAAGAGGATCACTCCCTCCCCCAAGGTGAGGACACCAGCTTCGACCATCCTTCCTGCTCCAGGCTTACATGCCTTCCAGAAGATCGTCGCACTCCCAGTACCCGCACGACGCCCAGACAAGAAGGATCTTCCTCTTGCCTTGGCCAAGCTGTCTCCAGCACCAGAAGAATATCAAGACAAGAAGAGTAAGATCATCAACAAACAGATAGCCACCAAGAAGACAGTAGTCGGAGTGCCTGTGAAAGAACTCTCTGTCCGCAAGAAACAGAGGCAAAGGCCTGTCCTCAAGAGAACTGGTACAGTGGGAGTGTCTGTGAAACAGTCCAGAAACAAGAAGAGACAGAAGACGCGTCTTCTTCCAAAACTAACCAAGACGCCCAAGGACATTGTTGCCGGAAGGGGTGGGGAATCCAACAATCACGGACCCGGAAATGACTTCTTCTGGGGGTTGGTTTTGTTGCACCGGCCTCTCTACAGACAGTGCAAGAAAACTGACATCAAGAAAAAACAAGCCATTGCCAACAACTGCTGGGAAATGGCACATGTGGGAGGTAGACGCTTCCTCGGGAGAAAAAAAGGCACCAAGGAACTCATGGAACTTTCCAAGGAGCAGTCCATGGAGAAATGCAAGCAGGCCTTGCGAGGATCAGACAAAAAAGCACCAAAGAGTTTGCTTGATCCGCGAACTTGTCAACCCTTGCCCTTGACTGTTTTAAGAAAACGTTTCGAGGAAGCCACTATCCAGGACAAGATCCCTTTGAAGAATTCCAAAATGCTATTTGGGGGTTTGAATCTGGTTGGCGTATTGAAGCTTGTCCAACCCTGACCACCTGAAAGATATCGTCGCGACCAACAAGAACAAGTTCCACAAGGAGCACGTGGGAAAAACACCAACAAACAAAACACACACCGCCTGTCGAATAATGTATTATTACTAATACCACCAATCCACACCAATAGACCCAGAATTCATGCCTCAATACTGGAACTCTTGCTTGTAGCTAGTGTTTCTGGTGCCGAGTTCAGGGTTTGTGTGGTACTACAGTATGAGGTAAGAGTACAAAAGGGGCCGAAAGAACTCAAGGGACCAAACCGACTGAATTGCAAGCATAAATAGAAATATGTTTAGTTTGTGTATATACGTATTATAGTACCTACTTCAAGACTACCTAGGGATGAAGCAGTCAGAAGCGTTTTCGAGTACTATTTTTTTGAACTGCTTGATCGCAACAATTGGGAACTGGGTGTGAATAAAAAGATACATCATTAAGAAAACAAACAGAATAGAAAACCAGTTCTTTGTTCATAGACATTGGTCCATCGTATAGTAGAATGTTAGGTTTCATCTCCTCGTCTGCTGCAAGCACCATGATCATTGGTTCAGCCTCGAAGAAGCCCAAGAAGAAATAATGTTTCAAAACAGGGATATTGCTGGGCATACCGTGCTGATATATTATACTAGATTGTTCTGTTTGTTCGTTATTGTGGATAAAAATGTAGTACTCTAGCTAAGTTGCTGCATCTAGTATTCCTTGGACGAGGAGCGACGGAAGAACCGCGCGTATCACCACCACCACCAAAGGGAGTGTCAGCAGACGATCATGATGATAAGGAGGACGACGAGGTAAAACTTCGATACACTACTCATGCGATACTAGTACATCATATCTTGTTGTGATATATTTCTCGTACCCTGGTCCAGAGCCATGCTTGCAAATCGGAGTGAAGCAGTCGCATGCGACCACCTTAGCTTCGCGGAACGTGCGAGCACTGTTAATTAAGGTCTCAGATGTTGGCTATAGGATTGTACTAGTACGAAGTAATGCTGGCGCTGAAGTTGCGAACGGCGATCTTTCTTCCTTTTGGGTGGCTGGCAGTTCGACCAAATTCTCAAACAACTACGAATACTGGTCATTCCATTCTATTTGACCAAAACAGGTAATAGTATTCGATAGTGGTGCTGAGTGAATCGACCGAAGGAAGCAAAAGCCAACATACCACTAGATAAATTGAAGAGTTAATCATGGGCAAAGAAAAAGAAAGTCTCCTCATGGACCCTGAGTCGCCCTCGGGGTATGGCACTGTTCACAGTCATGATCATAGCGATGACGATCACAGCCACTTTGTTCCATTGAAACAAAGAGGCTGGTCGTTTCAGGAGCAACGTCGGATGATAATGGTCCCTGATTCTGTGGATACGGAACCAGAAGAACCACACAGACACCACCATGTCGCCTCACATCAAGACTCTAAAGGATTCGACCACTACATTTACTGCCTCATCTATGCTCTGGTCAACGTTATCATCTCGGCCCCAGGTCTTTACGGATACGCTGCAGTCATTTTCAACAATGCTGTTTTTAACAATCACATGAATGCTCTTTCCAAGCTTGTTATCTTCAGCTCGTTGGTGCACCAGCTGGGATTTCTCATGTTCTCGTCGCTCGATTTTGCCATTGGAACCGTTCAGGATGCTGGTTTGATTTTTCTAAGTGGCATGGCAAACATTATTGCCAATGCCATGCTTGACAATGGTCACTCGGAAGAGGAGATTGTTTCTACGACGGTTGTCCTCCTGTCTATATGCACCGCCACATTAGGAGTTGTACTGGTTCTCATGGGTAAATTCCGACTGGCTGATGCTGTATCATATTTGCCAATGCCCGGTATGTAATGTTCTCGGTCGCCAATTTCAGAGGTTGGATTCTACTCACTCGGCTTTTGCTTTTTGCAGTTGTCGGAGGATATTTGGCTTTCATCGGATATTTCTGTATTCAGGCAGGTGTTGCCATGTGTATTTCTAAACCGATGATGTCCATCATCGACTTCAAATATCTGATTAACCCCGAGAATCTCTTACTGGCTACGCCTGGTCTGTTGGCGGGTTTGCTTTTGACGACAGTTTCGAGGACGGCAACTAGCAGTGCAGTGCTTCCTGCTGTCATGGTTGGCATCCCGGCACTGTTCTACTTCATAATTTGGGTGTGCGACTCTTCCCTCGAAGACGCTCGGGAAAGTGGATGGGTAGGACCAGTCGCCCCCACAGTTCCTCTGGGAGATCTTCTTCAACTAGTGAAATTTGAACAAGTGCGTTGGGACTTAATCTACGAGATTCTTCCAACTTGGGTGGGAATGGTGTTTGTGGTCTCGTTTGCCTCTTGTTTGGACGTCGCCGCAATCAGTATTGATATGGGTGAAGCTCTTGACACCAACCGAGAGTTGGCCACCGTTGGAATTTGTAACTGTAAGTCTTGTATCCACTGAGATGTTTTGTACGTTCGTATTCTCACCTTCGTTTCCGATATGTTTCATTGGCACGTCGAAAGTCATGAGTGGCATGACGTTTGGTTTCACAGGAAGCTACATTTTCTCCCAAACAATTTTCACGTATCGCACTGGAGTCCATGATCGCATCATCGGAGTAATGATTATGTGTGTTTTCTTGTATATTGTGGTCAGCCCCGTGAACGTACTGCAAATCAGTCCCCTGTTCTTTTTGGGAAGCACACTCATATTTATTGGATATGATTTGATGTTCGAATGGCTTTGGGAAGTTCGGCATCAAGTCTTTCTGTCGGGGTATGCCATCATTTGGTTGACTTTTTCCGCCATCCATGTCGTTGGTATCAATGCAGGTATTATCATCGGAGTCCTTATCGCCATTGTTGAACAAATCATTACCACTGCCCAGACATCCAGTGTGTCTAGAGTGGAAAAGCGGTCTAGGGCTGTCTGGAAGTCCGACGATTCCAAAATTCTGCAAGACTATGCTTATTCTCCGATGGGAGGTGCTCGGATTATTACGATGGAAGTACATGGCACAGTGTTCTTTGGTTCATCCTTGGGAATTCTCAATGGGATACTTGCGGAAATTGGCCAAGCAGAAACAGTCCTAGCTCCGGCAGCGACTCCATACACACCTCACACACCACATATTTCGTCCTCTGCATTAACACTTGAAAGCAAGCAATCAGTGGGATCTTTCTACCCAGCGTCATTGGCACCGCCCAAATATTTGGTTCTGGATCTCACTCGTACGACTCACGTGGATTCTTCGGCAACGAGAGGCTGCTTTCTTCAACTTACCAAGTTGTGCGCCAAGCGTGGCATTCTTCTTTGTGCTTCTGGTACCACAGCTCGCATTGAATGGATGTTCCGAAGTCACGGGGTTTCATTCTCCGACGCAGAAGAAGAGGAAAAAGTCAAAGGTAGCATGCTGTGCCACGGTCGTGATCGACCTCCCTGTGAGAACATGTTGCTGTTCCTTACCACACATGAGGCTATCGAATTCTGCGAGAATATGTTGTTACACCGGCTCAACATTCCAGGACGAGTTGCTTCGCTTGCCAACCTACCTGGGCCGGAGGAACAGACTCTTGGCGATATTTTGGCTGACATGCTCTCAAGTGATGATACAGAGAAGGAGATTTTGAGCCGCATGGATGAGGGACGTTTCCATAACGTGATTCACCTGAAATCTGGTCAAAAACTTTTCAGCAAGGGAAGCTATCCTGATGCCTTCTACATTGTATTGAAAGGAGTTGTTGCCAATTCTACTTCTCAGGGAGAAATTGTAGGAAAGGAGAATGAGACAGTGATATCGGGAGCTGGGATTGTCAGGGCAAAACGGGGTAGCTCAGCTTCCAGTCTATTTGACGATAACTTCAAAGAAAGTTTGACAAAGAAGGCCGTGTTGAGCTTGTGGCAAGTCGGTGGCATATTTGGTTACAATGATTTTGTCTTGGAGCGCCCCCGAACGTTCAGAGCTCTCGCTACTCAAGATGGGACCACGGTGGCTCGGATAACGCGCTCTCATACGAATCTAGCCGCTACGGAGGACAAAGAGGTTTCGAATGTCCTCCAAAAAGTACTATTGCACGCAAGTTCAACAGATCTTGCTAACTGTACGTGCCGTGATGTATAGAGAGACACCGTGTTACAACACCCAACCATTGTAGACATCGTTTGTCCGTATGAAAACACTAGAGAATATGTTAAGCGGTTGGACAACACGGCTTTTGCAGCCCACTATGACTGAGTTTTCTCTGTAGGTTCCTCCTCTTCCTCGACAAACTGCACGGGAGCATGCATTTGCTCCTTTGCTTGTCGGAGCATTTCTGCTTGATCCTCCTTGGTCATTTCTTGTCCTTGTGCCCTGGCCATGGTTGCCATCGCAGCCACACTCAACTGGGCCTTGATATCATCGGCACTCATTTTGCTAGTGTTCAGTTTGGCAGCAGCGGCTCCAACAAGACGGAACTCCTTACCCAACAAACGAACTCCTTCTGCACGACGCAACCGAATTGGCATGGGAGCACTGGCATCATTGAACAGCTTCTTGCACACTGCCTTGAGAGTACTTTGAATATCACGCTTGTTGACGGACCAGGCAAACTCCAAGAAGGCTGGAAGCGAATTGTCGATAGTGCCCTGCATTTCCAATGCAGCCTGTTGTTCGTCAATAGCTCCTGTCTCCTCCATTCCCTTTTGCAACTCTTCAGCTTGATGCATTGCCTTGGCTCCAGCACTCGCAGCCTTGATACCAGCCCCGAGCAAACTCATATTTCCTGCAAAGGCCACAAACGTCTGGTGGGTTCTAGCCAAATGCCCTCCCATTCCCATGAAACTGGTTTGGAAGCCCAGGTATTCTTCGGCGGCCTTTTCCAAGGCAAAACCAATCGTGTTGAGGTACTGGTCACCCTGCGCTCCTTGAGCGATTTGAACGGCTTCCTCGTGGCATCCATTGATGAAAGCCATAATCTTTGGCTTGGCCCGTCCATCCTCCACATTGATATCTTCCATGTCCTGAATGCGTTTTCGAAGGTTGATGGCACACTGGACCTGTCGCTTAGATTTCTTGAATTCACTTTGTTCCTGCAATTTGGCCATTTTCTCCTCCATAATGCTGGCTTGCTCCTCAGGATCCAAGGCATCGTATTCTTCTTGGGTCATGCCACCCATGTCATCCTTGAGAGCCGAGTCAGCAGTGTGGGCCAACCAAAGCTCTCCAATGTAGGGTTCCACCAAAGTGGACCCGAACATGACATTGAAGAAAACCTATAAGATGAAGGGGTAAGAATGGGAATGATAACAACAAAGATGAATACAATGTGTCATACACAATACGCACCATGGGATCCATGTTCTGTTGACTTTCCCCTTCATTGGTCTCAGATTTACCATTCTTGTCATAGTAGGCTCGCGACTGCTCATTAGACAAGACATTGTAGGCTTGCGAGAGCTCTTGGAATTTGGCCGCTGCCTCTGGATCGTCGGGATTCTTATCAGGGTGATACTTGAGGGCCATCTTGCGGTACGCCTTTTTGAGTTCCACGTCCGTAGCCGACGTGGAGACACCTAGGAGATCATAGTAGGCTCGATCCTTGACTTCCTTTTCTTCCACAGCTCCACCTCCCATGGAAGACGAAGATGGCTTGATAGTTTTTTCTTTCTCCAACAATTCTTCCATTTCCGTGTCCAAAAAGTAGAACTCCCATTGTTTTGTCTTGGAATTGTAAATTTTCCCCGCCTCCTTGGCTTCTTTGGCAATTCTCATTTCTTCCTGTTTGGCTTCAACTCCTTTTTGAACTTTGTTAAAGAAGCTACCAACACCCTTGGTGAAGGTACTGAAAGCATCTTGGGGCTTTTGACTCATGAGAAAAACAGTGCAATACACACAACCTCCTTTCGGGTTGCCGTCGTCGTCGTCAAGGGAAAGTTATGACGGGCGCTCTACCGTTGGAGTGCGAGTCGTCGACGGCTCGTCGTCGTGGTGGTGTTGGATCGTGGAGTTTTCGGACGTTACCAAGCGTTACGAGTCGTTGGAATACTTGGACTCAGACGCTGGTGTGTCCGGTGAGAAACCGGGACCAGACTATCATGCGACCGTTGCCGTAGCTTTCAGTACACCATGTAGTAATATCGGTACATGGCCAAGAGT